>JARQOD010001243.1:0-104435 GCA_033576555.1 Oophaga sylvatica
ACCGCTCCCGGCACATTAACCCCTAGCACACCGCGATCAAACATGATCGCGGTGTACTGGGGGCACAGGGGAGGATCGCGCAGGGTGGGGGCTCCCTGCGCGCCCCCCTGAGACCCTCAGAGCAGCGCGATGTGATCGCGCTGTTCTGAGGGCTTCCTCCCTCCCAGGACCCGGATCCAAGATGGCGCCGGGGTCCTGGAGGGAGGCGGCTACCTCAGTGCCTGCCGAGAGCAGGCACTGAGAAGCCTGCATCTATGCCTGTGCGATCGCTGGTGTGACAGAGTGCTGTGCACACTGCCACACCAGCGATCTGATAAAATACTGTGATGTCCCACCCTGGGACAAAGTAAAAAAGTTAAAAAAGTAAAAATAAACATGTGTAAAAAAAAAATCCAAAATAAATAAAAAAAAAAAAAATATTCCCCAATAAATTCACTTCTTCCTGTAAATAAAAAAAAAAAAACAATAAAAGTACACATATTTGGTATCGCCACGTCCGTAACGACCCCCCCTATAAAATTGTCCCACTAGTTAACCCCTTTAGTGAACCCCTTAAAAAAAAAAAAAAAAAAACGAAGCAAAAAATCAATGCTTTATCATCATACCGCCGAACAAAAAGTGGAATAACACGCGATCAAAAAGACCGATATAAAAATACATGGTACCGCTGAAAACGTCATCTTGTCCCGCAAAAAACGAGCCGTAATAAAGCATCATCAGCGAAAAAATAAAAAAGTTATAGCTCGCAGAATAAAGCGATGCAAAAATAATTATTTTTTATATAAAATTGTTTTTATTCTATAAAAGCGCCAAAACATGAAAAAATGATATAAATGAGGTATCGCCATAATCGTACTGACCCGAAGAATAAAACTGCTTTATCAATTTTACCACACGCGGAACGGTATAAACGCCTCCCCCAAAAGAAATTCATGAATTGCTGATTTTTGTTCATTCTAACCTCCCAAAAATCGAAATAAAAAGCGATCAAAAAACGTCACGTGCTCGAAAATAGTACCAATAAAAACGTCAACTCGTCCCGCAAAAAATAAGACCTCACATGACTCTGTGGGCCAAAATATGCAAAAATTATAGCTCTCAAAATGTGATGATGCAAAAACTATTTTTGCAATAAAAAGCGTCTTTTAGCGTGACAGCTGCCAATCATAAAAACCCGCTATAAATAGTAAATCAAACCCCCCTTTATCACCCCCTTAGTAAGGGAAAAATATAAAATTAAAAAAAAGTATTTATTTCCATTTTCCCATTAGGGTTAGGGTTAGGGTTGCGGCTAAAGTTAGGGTTAGGGTTGGCGCTAAAGTTAGGATTAGGGTTAGGGTTGGGATTAGGGGTGTGTTAGGGTTAGGTTTGTGGTTAGGGTTGGGACTAGGGTTAGGGGTGTGTTGGGGTTAGAGTTGGAGTTAGAATTGGGGGGTTTCCGCTGTTTAGGCACATCAGGGGCTCTCCAAATGTGACATGGCGTCTGATCTCAATTCCAGCCAATTCTGCGTTGAAAAAGTCAAACGGTGCTCCTTCACTTCTCAGCTCTGCCATGCGTCCAAACAGTAGTTTATCCCCACATATGGGGTATCAGCGTACTCTGGACCCCAAGATTTATTGTGCAATTTGTCCTATTTCTTCTGCTACCCTTGGGAAAATAAAAAACTGGGGGCGAAAATATCATTTTTGTACAAAAAAAAATATTTTTTTGTTTTTATGGCTGTACATTATAAACTTCTGTGAAGCACTTTGGGGCTTCATAGCGCTCACCACACATCTAGATAAGTTCCTTGTGGGGTCTATTTTCCAAAATGGGGTCACTTGTTGGGGATTTCCACTGTTTAGGCGCATCAGGGGCGCTCCAAATGCGACATGACGCTCCCAGACCATTCCATCAAAGTCTGCAATCCAAAACGTCACTACTTCCCTTCCGAGCCCCAACGTGTACCCATACAGTAGTTTTCTCCCACATATTGGATATCAGCGTACTCAGGACAAATTGGACAACATCTTTTGGGGTCCAATTTCTCCTGTTACCCTTGTAAAAATAAAATATTGGGGCAAAAAAATCATTTTTGCAAAAAAAAAAAAGGATTTTTTATTTTTACGGCTGTGCGTTATAAACTTCTGTGAAGCACTTCGGGGTTCAAAGTGCTCACCACACATCTAGACAAGTTCCTTGTGGGGTCTATTTTCCAAAATGGGGTCACTTGTGGGGGGTTTCCACTGTTTAGGCGCATCAGGGGCTCTCCAAATGCGACATGACGCCCCCAGACCATTCCATCAAAGTCTGCAATCCAAAACGTCACTACTTCCCTTCCGAGCCCTGACGTGCGCCCATACAGTAGTTTTCTCCCACATATTGGGTATCAGCGTACTCAGGACAAATTGGACAACAACTTTTGGGTTCCAATTTCTTCTGTTACCCTTGTGAAAATAAAATATTGGGGACGAAAAAATCATTTTTGTAAAAAAAAAAAAGATTTTTTATTTTACGGCTGTACGTTATAAACTTTAGTGAAACACCTGGGGGTTAAAAGTTCTCACCACACATCTAGATAAGTTCCTTGAGGGGTCTAGTTTCCAAAATGGCGTCATTTATGGGGGTTTCCACTGTTTAGGCAGATCAGGAGCTCTCCAAACACGACATGGCGTCCAGCCAATTCTGCGTTGAAAAAGTCAGACGGCGCTCCTTCCCTTCCAAACTCTGCCATGCACCCAAACAGTGGTTTACCCCCACATATGGGGTATCAGCGCACTCAGGACAAATTGCACAATAACTTTTGGAGTCTTGTTACCCTTGGAAAAATAAAAATTGGGGTGAAAAGATCATTTTTGTGGAAAAAATATGATTTTTAAATTTTACGGCTCTACGTTATAAACTTGTGTGAAGCACTTGGGGGTTCAAATTGCTCACCAAAGATCTAGAAAAGTTCCTTAGGGGGTCTAGTTTCCAAAATGGGGTCATTTGTGGGGGGTTTCCACTGTTTAGGCACATCAGGGGCTCTCCAAATGCAACATGGCATCCAATCTCAATTCCAGCCAATTTTGGTTGGAAAAAGTCAAATGGTGCTCCTTCCATTCCGAGCTCTGCCGTGCGCCCAAACAGTGGTTCCCACCCACATATGGGGTATCAGCGTACTCAGGACAAATTGTACAACAACTTATGTGGTCCAATTTCTCCTGTTACCCTTGAGAAAATAAAAAATTAGTGACTAAAAGATAATTTTTGTGGGAAACAAATAGGATTTTTTATTTTCATGCCCGGGCATTATAAACTTGTGTGAAGCACTTGGGGGTTCAAAGTGCTCACCAAAGATCTAGATAAGTTCCTTAGGGGGTATAGTTTCCAAAATGGGGTCACTTGTGGGGGTTTCCACTGTTTAGGCTCATCTGGGGCACTGCAACGGAACATGACCCCCATCAACGTCTGCATTCCAAAACGTTACTACTTCCTTTCCAAGCCCTGCCGTGCACCCAAACAGTTCCCCCCCCCACATATGGGGTATCAGCATACTCAGGACAAATTGGACAACAACTTTTGGGGTCCAATTTCCTTGGGAAAATTCAAAAATTTGGGACTAAAAAATAATTTTTGTGGAAAATTGTTTTTTTTTTTTTTCACACCCAGGCATTATAAGCTTTTGTGAAACACTTGGGAGTTCAAAGTGCTCACAACAGATCTAGATAAGTACCTTAGGGGGTCTAGTTTCCAAAATGGTGTCACTTGTGGGGGTTTCCACTGTTTAGGCGCATCAGGGGCTCTCCAACCACGACATGGCGTCCAATCTCAATTCCAGCCAATTTTAGTTTGAAAAAGTCAAACGGCGCTCCTTCCCTTACGAGCTCTGCCGTGTGCCCAAACAGTGGTTTTCCCCCACATATTGGGTATTGGCGTACTCAGGAGAAATTGCATAACAACCTTATTTGTCCATTTTCTCCTTTTACCCTTGTGAAAATAAAAAAAAAGTTTGTAAAAGATCATTTTTGTGGCTAAAAAGTTAAATATTCATTTTTTCCTTCCACGTTGCTTTAGTTCCTGTGAAGCACCTGAAGGGTTAATAATCTTCTTGAATGTGGTTTTGAGTACCTTGAGGGGTGCAGTTTTTAGAATGGTGTCACTTTTGGGTATTTTCTGCCATATAGACCCCTCAAAGTGACTTCAAATGAGAGGTGGTCCCTAAAAAAAATGGCTTTGTAAATTTTGTTGTAAAAATGAGAAATCGTTGGTCAACTTTTAACCCTTATAACTTCCTAACAAAAAAAAATTTTGGTTCCAAAATTGTGCTGATGTAAAGTAGACATGTGGGAAATGTTATTTCTTAACTATTTTATGTGACATATTTCTCTGTTTTAAGGGAATAAAAATTCAAAGTTTGAAAATTGCAAAATTTTAAAAATTTTCGCCATATTTGCATTTTTTTCAAAAATAAACGCAAGTTATATCGAAGAAATTTTACTTCTAACGTGAAGTACAATATGTCACGAGAAAACAATCTCAGAATCGCGAAGATCCGTTGAAGCGTTCCAGAGTTATAACCTCATAAAGAGACCGTGGTCAGAATTGTAAAAATTGGCCCGGTCATTAACGTGCAAACCACCCTTGGGGGTGAAGGGGTTAAAGTGTAAAAACATGGTTATAAGCACAGACCTGGTAGAGGATGTGATACTGTCCATGGAAATCTATGGTGAAACCAGAATATGGGCAGATAAAGAATTAGTCTGTTTAGCACAGACGGACTGATGGACAGTAAAAATAGGGGGTGCAAACCGCCGCAATAACAAACCTTACTGAAGATATGGTGCCGTTCTGTGAACTAGTGCAGACGCGGAGTCCACCGCTCGTCTAATCCTGTGTACACTCGGCATTTCCTGTCTTAAGACAGGGAGGTGACGGGTCACGTGATTCTAAGTGTCCAATGATGTGAGGGGGTGTGGTCTACAAGCTGACGTGACCGAAAAGAAATGGATGTGCGTTCCACAGCGTCTGTGCTTGCGTTCCAGGCTTGATCATGATGGTGCAGGCAGGGCTAATATCGTCAAGAGCCGAGGGGTGTGACATAGAACTATTTAGAGAAATAGTGAATAGCCAAAGATTCATCCATATAAGTGGTATAGCCAGAAATTCATCCATATAAGTGGTATAGACATTCATGTTTCAATATAACCGGCTCTATAACATAAAAAGGAAAATATTAGTATGCGGTAACGATTAATAATAGCCGCATGTCATAATATATCTGGATATTCCTTAGGGGGAGACAGAAAATTCATTAGAGAAAACACTATATACATCAATGGACAAAAGGCAGAAAGGAACGTATATTACGTCAGATTCAGTAGCATAGCATATAGTCAAATAAAGGCGGACAAATCATAGTCCCTATTGAGACCTTTAGGGGACAATGTGTCCAGAGTGTGTATCCAATAAGCTTCACGTTGTTTCAGAATTTTAATGCGGTCCCCCCCTCTTCTGAGGTGGGGTACATGTTCGACTATTTGAAATTTTAATTGTGATGTCCCTGTGAGACAAAATGATGAGGAATGGGGAGAAGTAGATTCCTGCATCGAATGGTAGATTTATGCTTCGATATACGATCTTTCACTGACTGTGTGGTCTCACCCACATAAAGTAACCCACAGGGACATTTAATAATGTACACTGCGAAGGTGGTGTCGCAGGTGAAATAGCCGCTGATGTTATAGGATCGTCCAGTATATGGATGTTTTATGACATTGCCTTTCTGTACATTGTTGCATTGGGTGCAACTTAAGCAGGGAAAAGTTCCAAATTTGGGATTATTTAGGAATCTTTGTTTATTTTTTGGTTTGGTAGGTCCTATGTCAGCTTTAATGAGGGAATCCCTGAAATTCGGGGCCCTCCTGAAACATGGTAGGAATGGTTGGTTAAACTCAGGAATATGTGGATGGGCATTGGAGAGTAGAGACCAGTGCTTACGGATAGTCTTGTGTATGAGAGAAGCGAATGGGTGGAAGGAATGTACGAATGCCATCCTGTTGGTAGACCCCCTTGAAATTGGCGTATTAATCAGGGATTTATCTAAGACTCGTTGTGGATAACCACGTTCCTTAAATTTTGAATTCATCTCTTCTAATCTCTGCTTACATGTCAATTGGTCCGACACAATGCGTTTAACCCTTTGAAATTGGGATTTTGGAATTGACTCTTTCATGGGTGTGGGGTGAAAGCTATTGAAATGTAGCAATCCATTACATATGATACAAGTAAGATTAACTTTTTAGATACCATGGTCATTAAAGGCATAGGGGGCACATTACATACAGATTTATATACCAAACCCACAGACCGTAATGGATTGCTACATTTCAATAGCTTTCACCCCACACCCATGAAAGAGTCAATTCCAAAATCCCAATTTCAAAGGGTTAAACGCATTGTGTCGGACCAATTGACATGTAAGCAGAGATTAGAAGAGATGAATTCAAAATTTAAGGAACGTGGTTATCCACAACGAGTCTTAGATAAATCCCTGATTAATACGCCAATTTCAAGGGGGTCTACCAACAGGATGGCATTCGTACATTCCTTCCACCCATTCGCTTCTCTCATACACAAGACTATCCGTAAGCACTGGTCTCTACTCTCCAATGCCCATCCACATATTCCTGAGTTTAACCAACCATTCCTACCATGTTTCAGGAGGGCCCTGAATTTCAGGGATTCCCTCATTAAAGCTGACATAGGACCTACCAAACCAAAAATAAACAAAGATTCCTAAATAATCCCAAATTTGGAACTTTTCCCTGCTTAAGTTGCACCCAATGCAACAATGTACAGAAAGGCAATGTCATAAAACATCCATACACTGGACGATCCTATAACATCAGCGGCTATTTCACCTGCGACACCACCTTCGCAGTGTACATTATTAAATGTCCCTGTGGGTTACTTTATGTGGGTGAGACCACACAGTCAGTGAAAGATCGTATATCGAAGCATAAATCTACCATTCGATGCAGGAATCTACTTCTCCCCATTCCTCATCATTTTGTCTCACAGGGACATAACATATCACAATTAAAATTTCAAATAGTCGAACATGTACCCCACCTCAGAAGAGGGGGGACCGCATTAAAATTCTGAAACAACGTGAAGCTTATTGGATACACACTCTGGACACATTGTCCCCTAAAGGTCTCAATAGGGACTATGATTTGTCCGCCTTTATTTGACTATATGCTATGCTACTGAATCTGACGTAATATACGTTCCTTTCTGCCTTTTGTCCATTGATGTATATAGTGTTTTCTCTAATGAATTTTCTGTCTCCCCCTAAGGAATATCCAGATATATTATGACATGCGGCTATTATTAATCGTTACCGCATACTAATATTTTCCTTTTTATGTTATAGAGCCGGTTATATTGAAACATGAATGTCTATACCACTTATATGGATGAATTTCTGGCTATACCACTTATATGGATGAATCTTTGGCTATTCACTATTTCTCTAAATAGTTCTATGTCACACCCCTCGGCTCTTGACGATATTAGCCCTGCCTGCACCATCATGATCAAGCCTGGAACGCAAGCACAGACGCTGTGGAACGCACATCCATTTCTTTTCGGTCACGTCAGCTTGTAGACCACACCCCCTCACATCATTGGACACTTAGAATCACGTGACCCGTCACCTCCCTGTCTTAAGACAGGAAATGCCGAGTGTACACAGGATTAGACGAGCGGTGGACTCCGCGTCTGCACTAGTTCACAGAACGGCACCATATCTTCAGTAAGGTTTGTTATTGCGGCGGTTTGCACCCCCTATTTTTACTGTCCATCAGTCCGTCTGTGCTATACAGACTAATTTTTTATCTGCCCATATTCTGGTTTCACCATAGATTTCCATGGACAGTATCACATCCTCTACCAGGTCTGTGCTTATAACCATGTTTTTACACTTTAAATTACTGGCTATTAACTCTTTCATATTGGCACTTACCTTTTACCATAGATTTCTATCCACCAACGAGGTTTACCTCTATTCTATATAAGAAATGACAAGCCGACACCGGGTATGCTATATCTTGTTAGTCACATCCAAGGCACTTTTATTTAATGCATTTTTTTCTCAACAAAATCACCTTTTCATACAGTTTATCAGAATTTAATTGAATATAGGACGCTGGTGGTTACCTCACAGGGGTATGTGCTAATAAGTCTAATTACTAATTGATCAACGCACCTGATCTTATATTTATTTTGTCTGCACTGAGTACTTTCATATATACCCAGAATACTAGTTTGTCTCTGATCCACGATTAAATATGGCATCTGATGTATATACCTTATTTCTGGAAACCATAATAGAACATGTGTATGTTCAATTCTGTTTAAAAAAATTTTTTTTGTTCTGTATCATATTATTAATTATAGTAGCTGATGAAGGTCGTGTGACCGAAACGTTCCTCCCTGCATACTATCCTGGACAATAAATATTCATTATTATCTAAAGTTGAGTGCAGAGTTTTCTAATATATATTGTGGTTTGGGCACCTACTCTTGCACCCTCTAAGGGCTGTGCATACGTTTCTACCATTATTTGTTCTCCCATACGTATAGCACGCCCTCCAGTTGTTATGTCTTTCTCCTCTCTCACATTTTCATACAACGTGGATGAGACCACTAGTATTCTGGCACAAAGCAATCTCTCTAGTGAGTTCCTAAAGGCACCACCCAGAGAGACCCGCGGAAGAGATCTCGAAAAAGAATTACGTCACCACACTAACCTTGAACTTCACTGCGCTACCCTCACCGAGTATTTACGGGTGCAACGTATACCACGTGGCCTTAGGGTTCCACTTCGACCCACCCTCTTTAGTGATTTACCAGAATTCTGTACAAAATATGAACATATCCTTAACAAATGTTCTTTTGATTTGATGGTCTTGACGGTGGAGCACCTACAGAAAGCCATTAGCGCCAGTACAGATCGCATAAAATCCATAGAGGCTCAACTCTCGACCACAGGCACATCTGAGGAATTAGCGGCCTTAAGGAACCAGATCAAAACCAACGTCGATCAACATAAAAGGGATACCGAGAATCGGAAAAGGAGCAAATTTGCCCGTGATCAGGACGATTACGAACAGGACCGTGTTTACAGATGGCGTGGAAAATCTTCCTCTTGGCGGGTACCATCACGCACCGGGTACCGATCTACATCAGAACCATCAACATCTGGCTCCGAACAGGAACATCCGGGTACCTCGAATACCTCCTCTTTTTTAGGACAAGGTCGACGTCCACCAAGACGAAGAGGACGAGACGGGGGCAGGGATCAAGGAAACTACCCTCCCACACGGACAACCAGGTCTCAGGTACGTGCCCACTGGTAGTTAACATTTCTAATAGAACCTTGGGCATCGCAGAACTAAATGTGCTACAAAAGGGCCTATCATATTGTCCATCATACAGATATAAGACATTTGACCTGGAAATGGACTTACAGCGGTTTTTCCGTTCCCTGAGACTTAAAGTTTACTTCTCTAACCAACCGGTGTTACCCCCTCTCATTACAGACCAAGTCATTGAGGATAATCCGTTATCCATCTCACAATTAGGCCTGAGACCTAAGAGTCACTTCAGACCACCTCCAGGTTCTCATGCCTTAGAAACATTTATTGATTTCATACAGTCTTCATTTAAAGACATTAAACATGACATGGAACAGGGTAAATTGTTTTACCCACCTAATCTAAATACATTTGAATTCCAGGCTTTGAGATCACTAAAAGAGGACCAGAATATTATTATCAAACCTGCTGACAAGGGTGGGGCTGTAGTTGTCATGAATAAATCTGACTATATTACTGAAGCTCTTAGACAACTGTCTGATAACACCATTTATGTCAAGATATCTCAGGACCCTACTAATCATACTAAATCTATTATCCTTGACACACTGAACCGACATTTAGAAACGGGCGTTCTAAACAAAAAAAAACACAATTTTCTATTTAAAAGTCATCCAGTCACCCCAGTCTTCTACATGCTACCAAAAATTCACAAAAATCTACAGCATCCTCCTGGTAGACCCATTGTGGCCTCTACGGAGTCGGCTTTATCTCCTATCTCAATCTATCTTGAGAAAATATTGACTCCTTTGATTCGATCTACCAGATCATTTCTTTTGGATACCAACGCCTTCCTTAATACCATCAAGGAAATACATCACATTCCGGAATCATCATTTTTAGTTACGTTTGACGTTAAAGATCTTTATACCTCCATCCCACATGACCAGGGTATATTATCAGTCAAAAAACTTTTACTTAAATCAAACTTTACACCATCTCAAATAGACCTGTGTATTGATCTCCTGACTCTAGTCCTTACTAAGAACTTTTTTATGTTCCAGGACGACTTTTTCTTACAGATACGTGGGACCGCGATGGGCTCAAACGTAGCGCCCCCTTATGCCAACTGTTACATGGCGGACTTTGAAGAATCAATCATCTATTCTCACCCTCTCTTTTGCGAACACGCTATGGTCTGGAAACGTTATATAGATGATATCTTCTGCATATGGGGCGGTACGTTTGAGTCCCTATCCGAGTTTCATGAGGTATTAAATCATTCTTGGCCCGGCCTTCAATTCACCATTACATATGATACAAGTAAGATTAACTTTTTAGATACCATGGTCATTAAAGGCATAGGGGGCACATTACATACAGATTTATATACCAAACCCACAGACCATAATGGATTGCTACATTTCAATAGCTTTCACCCCACACCCATGAAAGAGTCAATTCCAAAATCCCAATTTCAAAGGGTTAAACGCATTGTGTCGGACCAATTGACATGTAAGCAGAGATTAGAAGAGATGAATTCAAAATTTAAGGAACGTGGTTATCCACAACGAGTCTTAGATAAATCCCTGATTAATACGCCAATTTCAAGGGGGTCTACCAACAGGATGGCATTCGTACATTCCTTCCACCCATTCGCTTCTCTCATACACAAGACTATCCGTAAGCACTTGTCTCTACTCTCCAATGCCCATCCACATATTCCTGAGTTTAACCAACCATTCCTACCATGTTTCAGGAGGGCCCCGAATTTCAGGGATTCCCTCATTAAAGCTGACATAGGACCTACCAAACCAAAAAATAAACAAAGATTCCTAAATAATCCCAAATTTGGAACTTTTCCCTGCTTAAGTTGCACCCAATGCAACAATGTACAGAAAGGCAATGTCATAAAACATCCATACACTGGACGATCCTATAACATCAGCGGCTATTTCACCTGCGACACCACCTTCGCAGTGTACATTATTAAATGTCCCTGTGGGTTACTTTATGTGGGTGAGACCACACAGTCAGTGAAAGATCGTATATCGAAGCATAAATCTACCATTCGATGCAGGAATCTACTTCTCCCCATTCCTCATCATTTTGTCTCACAGGGACATAACATATCACAATTAAAATTTCAAATAGTCGAACATGTACCCCACCTCAGAAGAGGGGGGGACCGCATTAAAATTCTGAAACAACGTGAAGCTTATTGGATACACACTCTGGACACATTGTCCCCTAAAGGTCTCAATAGGCACTATGATTTGTCCGCCTTTATTTGACTATATGCTATGCTACTGAATCTGACGTAATATACGTTCCTTTCTGCCTTTTGTCCATTGATGTATATAGTGTTTTCTCTAATGAATTTTCTGTCTCCCCCTAAGGAATATCCAGATATATTATGACATGCGGCTATTATTAATCGTTACCGCATACTAATATTTTCCTTTTTATGTTATAGAGCCGGTTATATTGAAACATGAATGTCTATACCACTTATATGGATGAATTTCTGGCTATACCACTTATATGGATGAATCTTTGGCTATTCACTATTTCTCTAAATAGTTCTATGTCACACCCCTCGGCTCTTGACGATATTAGCCCTGCCTGCACCATCATGATCAAGCCTGGAACGCAAGCACAGACGCTGTGGAACGCACATCCATTTCTTTTCGGTCACGTCAGCTTGTAGACCACACCCCCTCACATCATTGGACACTTAGAATCACGTGACCCGTCACCTCCCTGTCTTAAGACAGGAAATGCCGAGTGTACACAGGATTAGACGAGAGGTGGACTCCGCGTCTGCACTAGTTCACAGAACGGCACCATATCTTCAGTAAGGTTTGTTATTGCGGCGGTTTGCACCCCCTATTTTTACTGTCCATCAGTCCGTCTGTGCTAAACAGACTAATTCTTTATCTGCCCATATTCTGGTTTCACCATAGATTTCCATGGACAGTATCACATCCTCTACCAGGTCTGTGCTTATAACCATGTTTTTACACTTTAAATTACTGGCTATTAACTCTTTCATATTGGCACTTACCTTTTACCATAGATTTCTATCCACCAACGAGGTTTACCTCTATTCTATATAAGAAATGACAAGCCGACACCGGGTATGCTATATCTTGTTAGTCACATCCAAGGCACTTTTATTTAATGCATTTTTTTCTCAACAAAATCACCTTTTCATACAGTTTATCAGAATTTAATTGAATATAGGACGCTGGTGGTTACCTCACAGGGGTATGTGCTAATAAGTCTAATTACTAATTGATCAACGCACCTGATCTTATATTTATTTTGTCTGCACTGAGTACTTTCATATATACCCAGAATACTAGTTTGTCTCTGATCCACGATTAAATATGGCATCTGATGTATATACCTTATTTCTGGAAACCATAATAGAACATGTGTATGTTCAATTCTGTTTAAAAAAATTTTTTTTATTCTGTATCATATTATTAATTATAGTAGCTGATGAAGGTCGTGTGACCGAAACGTTCCTCCCTGCATACTATCCTGGACAATAAATATTCATTATTATCTAAAGTTGAGTGCAGAGTTTTCTAATATATATTGTGGTTTGGGCACCTACTCTTGCACCCTCTAAGGGCTGTGCATACGTTTCTACCATTATTCAATGTGCAATGATGTGAGGGTAAAAGGCATCTATCAGCTGACCGCTAGCAAAGCTATAAACCACACCTGAAGCTGCAGTGTGCAGGGACAAGATTAGAAGGATAAATAAGGCTGGTACCATAAGCAGAGTGGTAATACAGCACCTAGTGACATGTGCATAGAACTTGCATGTAATAGGAGATGGTAAGATCGTATTACTCAAAAGAGGGAATCATAGACATTATGTAATCCCACTTACATGCAGTTATGGCACAAGATCAAGCTGGGTGGAGTAGTCCTGAGCGGAGGTCCATGAACCCCAACGGGCACCGTTTCGCCTGGTGGCTTTTCCGGAGCAAAGGTACCTGATGTTTGGCTCCCTTCAGCCAATGTCTCCACTCTTCAAAAGCCCACTTCATGGCCAATAACTCCCGATTACCCACGTCATAATTACGTTCAGTTGGAGAAAATTTTCGAGAGAAAAAAGCACAAGGGTTACTTTTAGAGGTCTCAGGATCTCTTTGGGACAAAACGGCACCTGCCCCAATTTCAGAGGCATCAACCTCCACCTGAAATGGCAGAGAAACATCAGGCTGCCGTAGAACAGGAGCAGAAGTGAATCTCCGCTTAAGCTCCTGAGAGACTGCCTCAGGAGGCCAATTCACCACATCAGAACCCTTTTTGGTCAAATCAGTCAATGGGTAACAATAACAGAGAAATTACCAATAAATTTACGATAAAAATTGGCAAAACCCAAGAATCTCTGAAGAGCCTTTAATGAAGTAAGTTGGACCCAATCACAGATGGCCTGAACCTTGACCGGGTCCATTTCAATAACAGATGGAGACAAAATGAGTCCCAGAAATGAGATCCTCTGTATGCCAAAAAGACACTTTGATCCCTTCACATACAGAGCATTCTCTCTCAAAATCCTCTTTCCCCGGCTTGTCTCCACACGTCTTTCCTCTCTCCTTCCTCCAGCCAGACTCACTAACTCCTCCCCAGCCAGAATATTTCAGAGGAGCTCTCCTGAAATCAAGTGTTAGAGCTCCCCCTTCTGGTCTGGAGTAGGAAAGGTGTTGTATGCTGTGTTACCTGTTAAGGGGAACGTTCCTTGCTTTCAGGCATGACATCACTTCCCCCTAGAGGGATGCAAGGTCACTGTGGCAACCGAACTCCTGGGGTGCCACACATCCTTATATCACAGGAGGCAGCACTGATTGCCAACCTATTATCTCTGGCACACGCCTACAAAACTCTGTGCAGCTCCAATGTGGCCGCTGCCAGGCACTGACCAGTCAGACATGTCCACCATGCAGCACCGTCCACACACCACATGCAATGACCTGCAATGTGAGCATCAACAAGGCGCCACTGAACCAAGCTGGTAAGATGGAGTGTCCTCCCCATCAGACCACGCCTCCTTCTCCCAAAAAGCTTAGCCAATCACGAGCGCCGCACACGGGACTGTCTGGAACCAATAGCGGGGGCCTTCCAATTGGGTTTAGCAAGGGAAGTGGGAGAGGGAAGAGGAACAAGCTCCACCAACCAAACGCCGCTCGGGAGAAACACAGCTGGTTTATAGGGGAACCTGAGCCCACCGTTACTGAAAATAAATTTCTATACAAAAGCCAACACTGAGATTCCAGTCATGGAGCTCATATAATTGTAGATGACAGTCCTGAACATTACAGTACAGTTATAGATAGTAACTTACCGCTGATGTTCTTGTTGATAGTCATTCACTTTTCCCGTTTTTTACCATCTGGCCCAGATCGACATGGCAATTTCTCCATTCACAACTCATCTGCAAAAATTACAAGAAACGCATATGTTTTCTCACATTTACAGCAACCTCCCCATCTATTCACACCCTGCAGAAACTCATTATCCTGCTGATACCCCAATGCTGAACAGCTACTGCCATATGGGTCCATATTACTGCACCTGCTGTGTGGTACAATAACCGTGCTCCTCTTACTGCCTCATATTATAATGCCCACCTCTGTGCCTCTTACATAGTAAAATTGCCCTCTAGAAAATATTAATGCCCTGTGAAAGTGTACTAGAAAACAGTGTATACATTTTGCCCCTAGCATGTAATAATGCCCTATGTACCCCTTTGATGGTCATATGATGGGCCCACAGCTCCCTTTGTAGACTGTTCAGGGGGTATATAGCTCTGGGATCACCGTCTCGGGTAGACGGAGTGGCATAAAGAGTCCAGACAGCAGTACTGGTGCAAACTGGCCGCAACCAGTTTTATTAAAGTCCACAGCAACAGAACATAGACCAAATCATAAACAAAAGTCCTAAGCCTGGCAGGCTGCTAACTAAACACAGTTAGTTCCCTCACTACTGTGAACTAGGCTCTAGCAGCCTGGCCACAACAACACAAATTTATAAATTACCAGAGATGGCTTGCAGGAGACTCCAACAGCGTCTGAAGTCAGATCCAGACTGAGAGCTCAATGTCTGTGTTCTCAACCACCTACTTCTGGCTGCCTAATTAAAACCTGAGTGGCCTCAGGTTTGAGCTGCAAGCCTGTACTGAATGGAGGGTGTAGTGAACTTGCTCCACCACTAGGTTTACAAAGCCATACATTTCCCTTATGCCAGTCAGCAAAGTACCTGGGCGAGATGTACACCCCATCCAATACATACCCCTTCACTGTCTCACATATTCCCCCCCTTTCTCCAGACCGGAGGGCTGGTCATCAATCCTAAAGAGACAGTGAACTCCGGACAAGGCATCAGCACTACCCTGTAACCTCCCAGGCCTATGCTCTCTGCGGGCTTCGGGTATCCTGCACGGTTTCAGCTTGACCTTAGTGCCGGGCTCAGTCTCGATATAGTGCCTCACCAGAGAAGTACGACCAGGCAAGTCAGAAAACCTCTGCTGATTTTTCTGCAGAAACTCTCGTACTTCCTGTTTTTGGTGTACTGACCATGTGTCACCAACTATCACAGGAGGGATAGGGGGTTTTACACCTTTCTCTAATTCCCCCGCGGCCACCAATGACTCTCTGTCCCCCCAGGGCTTGATCAAGTTGATATGACAGACCTGGTAGGGCTTCCGTCTCACTGGTTGGTGTACTTTGTAGGTGACCTCGCTCACTTTTTGTACTATCACATAGGGACTATGCCCCTTGGCCCAGAACTTACTTTCCACTGTGTGGACCAGGATCAGAACCCGATCTCTGGGTCTGAAAGTCCTAATTTTTCCTGACCGATTAAATATTTTGCTTTGAGCTTCTTGGGCTCTCTGCAGGTGATCCTTAACCAAGGGCATACCCTGAGCAATTCTATCCTGGGTCTTGTCCATCCCCAGGTGCCCACCAAGCACGTGGCTATGTGACAACCCCAGCATCATGCTTCTATATGGCTTAGTAATTCCCATAATCCTAGATAATATAGGCAGCAAAACACTTCAAAATACAATTGTAAACATAATCTATGGTGAAGAGGTGTCCCATAGAAGAAGTGATATAGAAGAATGTGATAGTTTAAAATATAAATCTTTATTTAAACAATATTAAAACCGACAGTAACAGACAGACAAAAGGGAATTTACAAAAAATAAACAATCAAAAACCTCGGGACTACAGTGAATAATAAGCAAAGGGATACCACCTTAACCTAAATGGTGAAATTAAAATGTGGTGTATAGCTTGTTGAAGCGGGACATTCCCCAAGTCCCTTATCTTGAAGTGCAAATATGTGCAATGTGCAATGATGTGAGGGAAAAAGGCATCTATCAGCTGACCGCTAGCAAAGCTATAAACCACACCTGAAGCTGCAGTGTGCAGGGACAAGATTAGAAGGATAAATAAGGCTGGTACCATAAGCAGAGTGGTAATACAGCACCTAGTGACATGTGCATAGAACTTGCATGTAATAGGAAATGGTAAGATCGTATTACTCAAAAGAGGGAATCATAGACATTATGTAATCCCACTTACATGCAGTTATGGCACAAGATCAAGCTGGGTGGAGTAGTCCTGAGCGGAGGTCCATGAACGCCCAACGGGCACCGTTTCGCCTGGTGGCTTCTTCCGGGGCAAAGGTATAATGTAGGTGTGGGGAGGGAGGATATAAATAGCAGGCACTGCTTGTGGATAGGTTTAAGAAAGTCCGGTGACTTGGTATTAGCGCACGTACCAGGTAACACACCCCTGTCAAATGGGACTTCCGGGTTAGCGCTCCAGTGAGACGCAAGTGGAATGCACTTGGTTCACATGATCGGAGCGCCCCCGGAAGTCAGAGAGGCTGACGTACCCAGCGCATGCGCATGAAAGTCACAGAGGAGGTGTGTCTGGGGACGTAAAAGGTGAGGCTGGAAAATGAGGGAATTCTCATCCTGAGAGTCTTATAACAAATTCCTAGTGGTGGGAATGGTCAGACCCTGCACATGTGTGTAGGAGCCACAAAAGAATATATAATAAATGGTGATACTGTGCAATAATTCCGCTACAATAACCTCAAATATAAAAACATTATGAAACATACAATCATAAGTATGCGGGATTTAAACAAAAAATAAAAAGTGAAAACAGAATTGAATAACTTATAAACCTGACAAAACCTAATGTGATATAATAAATTGACAATTAGTTACAAAATGAAAAAATAATAAAATAAAAGTGCAGTTGTATAACCTAATTGACTAAAGAATTGTTAATATAACAAACATGCATGTCGCTCCATACCACACATGAATATAATATTTGCAGTCATATGTCCATTTCTTCATCCTAAAAATCTTCATTGTGAGCAATATCACCAAAATATTTGGATTTTCATAGTGACTGCGGGGAAATTGGACTGTCCATTCACCAAAGGGTCACCACAACCACAGGATCATCATATAAAGGAGGAATCCGGCCATCGCCACAAGTAAGGCAAAGAAAACGCTCCCCGCCAACACCATAAATAGATCACCGGACAATACCGAAGCATCAGGATTTATAGTTAAACCATATATACAAGGTAAGTGCCTGAAAAAGTTAAAATAAATAAATGGAAATGAAAAAAGATTAAAAAACATATAGTGATATGTACATAATGCGAACAAGTTAAAAAGGAATGATCATGTCACACCCATATTAAAACCGTCACAGGAATAGTATACTTTAGGGATATGCGGAGAAGATATCAGATCAATGGAAAAAGAGAGGGGGACATTAAAGAAAGGAGTTGAATCCAAAACTTTCATTTAATCCATAGGGGGAGATGGTATGGAGACGATATATCCATTTACTTTCCAATCGGGAAAGTGATTTGCCTAAGTCCCCGCCCCTTATTCCCAGTTTGATTTGGTCGATTGCTTTGAAATTTAGACCATAGGGATTGGAATTGTGGAATCTTTTGAAGTGGCTGGGCAGAGTCTTTAACAAAGATAGATCTTCTATGGTTTTGGATTTTTCAATATCTCTTATATGTTCCCGCACTCTGATTCTTAGTTCACGGGTTGTGAGGCCAATATAAATCAGACCGCAAGGGCAAGTTGCATGATATATTACTCCTTGTGAGGTGCATGTAAGATGTTTAAATATTTTGAATGATTTAGAGCCATCAGAGTTGCTAAAAGAATCACATTTTTTCATATTAGAACAAGCTTTGCAAGAGCCACAAGGAAAAAAACCTTGAGGTGTATCATGAGGAATAGTGTTAGACCTAGGCTCATAATGACTCCGTACAAGTAGATCTCTCAAATTTGGACTTCTTTTGGCTACCAATAATGGGGATGTAGGGAGAATCTTTTTCAGAATAGGATCCGTTAATAAAATATTCCAATGTTTTTTGAAAAGATTTTTCAACTCCTCCCACTGGTTGTTGAAAGTTGAAATATATCTAATTGGACCATGTTTATTAAGATCGGTCCTCTTCAATGGAGGATATAAGAGATGTTCCCTTGGAGTTTTCCTAGCCCTCCTATAACCATTTTTAATACAGCGTTTGCTGTAGCCACGGTTGGTAAATCTGTTTGTAAGATCTGCTGCCTGTTTCTCAAAAGAGGATGGATCTGAGCAAATTCTTTTAAGTCTCAAAAATTGACCTGTAGGGATCCCCTTAATAGTAGCCGGAGGGTGAGATGATTTGGCATGTAAGAGGGAGTTAGTGGCGGTAGGTTTTCTATATAGGTCTGTTTCCACCAGACCAACAGGCGATATATTAATTTTAAGATCCAGGAATTTGACATTCCTACCATAGTGGTATGTCAAAAAGATATTCTGATCATTATTGTTAAGTTTTTTCATTAAGGAATGAAGATCATCCATAGATCCTTCCCAGACAAAAAGTACGTCGTCAATATACCTCATCCATCCCTGTACCCATTGTGTTTCCGGTATAATTTCATTTTGAAAGATGTCCCGTTCCCATGCGCCTAAGAATAGATTGGCGTATGAAGGGGCACAAGATGCCCCCATGGCTGTACCCTGTGTTTGGAGATAGATTTTTTGTTTAAAGGTAAAGATATTATGATTCAAAACAAAATCCAAAAGGGCAATGATTAATTCTACCATTTTGCTATCCAAATTGCTATTGTTGAGATACCATTCCACAGCTTTGAGGCCGTCTGTGTGTCTTATAGAGGTATACAATGCCTCTACATCTGCTGTGACTAAGATCATGTGCTCTTCAAGGTAGAGATGATCTAACCTTTGAAGAGCAGCTGTGGTGTCCTGAATGTACGATGGAAGTGTCGATACGATGGGTTTTAAATAAAAGTCTATAAAATCAGAAACAAGTTCACATAAACTTTCATTGCCCGATATGATCGGTCGCCCAGGGGGGTCCGTGGGATTTTTGTGCAACTTTGGGATCAAATATAGAGTAGAAAGCTTGGGATGTAAATTACGAATAGTATCAATCATAGTTTTAGGAACAATACCCATTTGGAAAGCCTTTTCAACAATAGTTATAAGTTCATCCTGAAATTTAGGAAGTGGATTACCTTGTAATTGACGATAGCAGTTGGGAGTATTCAACAATTTATATGCTTGTTTCTCATACAGGTGGATTAGCCAAACCACTAAATTACCCCCCTTATCAGCCGGTTTATATAAAATGCCTTTGAGATTTTGTAATTGAACAAGAGCCTGTTTTTCTTCTCTATTAAGATTGGATGTCCAAAAGGGTTTAGGAGACAGGGCCTCAATTTCTGAAGTGACTATTTTAGTGAACACTTCTACAGCTGGACAAATGCTAATGGCAGGAAATTTACGGCTTTTGTTAAATAACCCGTGAGGAAAATTACTTACCCCTGAAATTGTACCTTCCTGCAAAAGCTCTTCTAAATTCCTTAAAGCTTCCTGTTCCTCCCTTGTAAAGAATATGGGATCCTGAATTAAAGCTCCAGTATTTTTGTGGTGCAATTTTTGAAGAATGAGCTTCCTGGAGAAGAGGTGTAAGTCCTTCACAGCCGTGAAGGCATCTAGGCGACACGAAGGTGAAAACGTTAAACCCCTCTCCAGGAGCCCAATTTGTATGGGGGATAATTGGTAATCAGACAAGTTAATTACCTTGAATTTTTCACCTCCTTGTTGGTTGGTAAGGCCCTTGGACCTCGTGAATATGTCAGGCAAACGTTGTTTTTGACGTGTGATTCTCTGTGAACTTGTTGCTTCACTGGCATTGATTTCTCCGTCACTGATAGATGTATTTACATCAGATAATGAGGGTGCTGAACTTTCTGATATACTTCCTTGGCGTGTGGATTTAATCGATTTTTTTACTGTTTTGACCCTCTCTCTGGTTTTTATGGTCGTTTTCTTTATTTGCCACTTATATATTTTATTTGAGTCATAGTCATTGAGATCTCTTTGGAATTTCTTAATTTTATTTTGACTCACTTCGGTTTCCCATTTATCAACATCTTTATTAATGTCCACTAACACTTTGTCAAAGACTTCCACAGGAATCTCTTTTAAAATGGACTTTTCTAGTTCCTCAATATTAGCATCAATGGCTTGTAGTGTGGAAGTATTCTTATCAATGATAATTTGCATAAATTCCAAAGAACAAGATGTGGCAGCTGCAATCCATCTATTAATTAAATTGTCATCCTCCAATTCAAAGGAGGGGTACAATTGTACTCTTAGGCCACGTGGAATATTCTGCTGATCCGTGTAATTTTCTAAAGTAGATCTGTTCCACCACACACGCGTTTTTTTGTACAGTGCATGCTTGTACTGTTTGATTAATTCCCTATTAGTAATACCTACTTCCTGTGCATTTTTTGAAATTCCCTGTCTAAATAGATTAGAAGCCTTGGCTTGCCAGGACTGTTCCCTGGCTTTTAGATCCATAACGAATGAATAGCGGATAATCTGTTTATAAAAAACAGGAAGATTAATAATTCCCATAATCCTAGATAATATAGGCAGCAAAACACTTCAAAATACAATTGTAAACATTATCTATGGTGAAGAGGTGTACCATAGAAGAAGTGATATAGAAGAACGTGATAGTTTAAAATATAAATCTTTATTTAAACAATATTAAAACCGACAGTAACAGACAGACAAAAGGGAATTTACAAAAAATAAACAATCAAAGACCCGGGGTTTAACGTTTTCACCTTCATGTCGCCTAGATGCCTTCACAGCAGTGAAGGACTTACACCTCTTCTCCAGGAAGCTCATTCTTCAAAAATTGCACCACAAAAATACTGGAGCTTTAATTCAGGATCCCATATTCTCTACAAGGGAGGAACAGGAAGCTTTAAGGAATTTAGAAGAGCTTTTGCAGGAAGGTACAGTTTCAGGGGTAAGTAATTTTCCTCACGGGTTATTTAACAAAAGCCGTAAATTTCCTGCCATTAGCATTTGTCCAGCTGTAGAAGTGTTCACTAAAATAGTCACTTCAGAAATTGAGGCCCTGTCTCCTAAACCCTTTTGGACATCCAATCTTAATAGAGAAGAAAAACAGGCTCTTGTTCAATTACAAAATCTCAAAGGCATTTTATATAAACCGGCTGATAAGGGGGGTAATTTAGTGGTTTGGCCAATCCACCTGTATGAGAAACAAGCATATAAATTGTTGAATACTCCCAACTGCTATCGTCAATTACAAGGTAATCCACTTCCTAAATTTCAGGATGAACTTATAACTATTGTTGAAAAGGCTTTCCAAATGGGTATTGTTCCTAAAACTATGATTGATACTATTCGTAATTTACATCCCAAGCTTTCTACTCTATATTTGATCCCAAAGTTGCACAAAAATCCCACGGACCCCCCTGGGCGACCGATCATATCGGGCAATGAAAGTTTATGTGAACTTGTTTCTGATTTCATAGACTTTTATTTAAAACCCATCGTATCGACACTTCCATCGTACATTCAGGACACCACAGCTGCTCTTCAAAGGTTAGATCATCTCTACCTTGAAGAGCACATGATCTTAGTCACAGCAGATGTAGAGGCATTGTATACCTCTATAAGACACACAGACGGCCTCAAAGCTGTGGAATGGTATCTCAACAATAGCAATTTGGATAGCAAAATGGTAGAATTAATCATTGCCCTTTTGGATTTTGTTTTGAATCATAATATCTTTACCTTTAAACAAAAAATCTATCTCCAAACACAGGGTACAGCCATGGGGGCATCTTGTGCCCCTTCATACGCCAATCTATTCTTAGGCGCATGGGAACGGGACATCTTTCAAAATGAAATTATACCGGAAACACAATGGGTACAGGGATGGATGAGGTATATTGACGACGTACTTTTTGTCTGGGAAGGATCTATGGATGATCTTCATTCCTTAATGAAAAAACTTAACAATAATGATCAGAATATCTTTTTGACATACCACTATGGTAGGAATGTCGAATTCCTGGATCTTAAAATTAATATATTGCCTGTTGGTCTGGTGGAAACAGACCTATATAGAAAACCTACCGCCACTAACTCCCTCTTACATGCCAAATCATCTCACCCTCCGGCTACTATTAAGGGGATCCCTACAGGTCAATTTTTGAGACTTAAAAGAATTTGCTCAGATCCATCCTCTTTTGAGAAACAGGCAGCAGATCTTATAAACAGATTTAAAACCGTGGCTACAGCAAACGCTGTATTAAAAATGGTTATAGGAGGGCTAGGAAAACTCCAAGGGAACATCTCTTATATCCTCCATTGAAGAGGACCGATCTTAATAAACATGGTCCAATTAGATATATTTCAACTTTCAACAACCAGTGGGAGGAGTTGAAAAATCTTTTCAAAAAACATTGGAATATTTTATTAACGGATCCTATTCTGAAAAAGATTCTCCCTACATCCCCATTATTGGTAGCCAAAAGAAGTCCAAATTTGAGAGATCTACTTGTACGGAGTCATTATGAGCCTAGGTCTAACACTATTCCTCATGATACACCTCAAGGTTTTTTTCCTTGTGGCTCTTGCAAAGCTTGTTCTAATATGAAAAAATGTGATTCTTTTAGCAACTCTGATTGCTCTAAATCATTCAAAATATTTAAATATCTTACATGCACCTCACAAGGAGTAATATATCATGCAACTTGCCCTTGCGGTCTGATTTATATTGGCCTCACAACCCGTGAACTAAGAATCAGAGTGCGGGAACATATAAGAGATATTGAAAAATCCAAAACCATAGAAGATCTATCTTTGTTAAAGACTCTGCCCAGCCACTTCAAAAGGTTCCACAATTCCAATCCCTATGGTCTAAATTTCAAAGCAATCGACCAAATCAAACTGGGAATAAGGGGCGGGGACTTAGGCAAATCATTTTCCCGATTGGAAAGTAAATGGATATATCGTCTCCATACCATCTCCCCCTATGGATTAAATGAAAGTTTTGGATTCAACTCCTTTCTTTAATGTCCCCTCTCTTTTTCCATTGATCTGATATCTTCTCCGCATATCCCTAAAGTATACTATTCCTGTGACGGTTTTAATATGGGTGTGACATGATCATTCCTTTTTAACTTGTTCGCATTATGTACATATCACTATATGTTTTTTAATCTTTTTTCATTTCCATTTATTTATTTTAACTTTTTCAGGCACTTACCTTGTATATATGGTTTGACTATAAATCCTGATGCTTCGGTATTGTCCGGTGATCTATTTATGGTGTTGGCGGGGAGCGTTTTCTTTGCCTTACTTGTGGCGATGGCCGGATTCCTCCTTTATATGATGATCCTGTGGTTGTGGTGACCCTTTGGTGAATGGACAGTCCAATTTCCCCGCAGTCACTATGAAAATCCAAATATTTTGGTGATATTGCTCACAATGAAGATTTTTAGGATGAAGAAATGGACATATGACTGCGAATATTATATTCATGTGTGGTATGGAGCGACATGCATGTTTGTTATATTAACAATTCTTTAGTCAATTAGGTTATACAACTGCACTTTTATTTTATTATTTTTTCATTTTGTAACTAATTGTCAATTTATTATATCACATTAGGTTTTGTCAGGTTTATAATTTATTCAATTCTGTTTTCACTTTTTATTTTTTGTTTAAATCCCGCATACACATGATTGTATGTTTCATAATGTTTTTATATTTGAGGTTATTGTAGCGGAATTATTGCACAGTATCACCATTTATTATATATTCTTTTGTGGCTCCTACACACATGTGCAGGGTCTGACCATTCCCACCACTAGGAATTTGTTATAAGACTCTCAGGATGAGAATTCCCTCATTTTCCAGCCTCACCTTTTACGTCCCAGACACACCTCCTCTGTGACTTTCATGCGCATGCGCTGGGTATGTCAGCCTCTCTGACTTCCGGGGGCGCTCCGATCATGTGAACCAAGTGCGTTCCACTTGCGTCTCACTGGAGCGCTAACCCGGAAGTCCCATTTGACAGGGGCGTGTTACCTGGTACGTGCGCTAATACCAAGTCACCGGACTTTCTTAAACCTATCCCCAAGCAGTGCCTGCTATTTATATCCTCCCTCCCCACACCTACCTTATACCTTTGCCCCGGAAGAAGCCACCAGGCGAAACGGTGCCCGTTGGGCGTTCATGGACCTCCGCTCAGGACTACTCCACCCAGCTTGATCTTGTGCCATAACTGCATGTAAGTGGGATTACATAATGTCTATGATTCCCTCTTTTGAGTAATACGATCTTACCATTTCCTATTACATGCAAGTTCTATGCACATGTCACTAGGTGCTGTTTTACCACTCTGCTTATGGTACCAGCCTTATTTATCCTTCTAATCTTGTCCCTGCACACTGCAGCTTCAGGTGTGGTTTATAGCTTTGCTAGCGGTCAGCTGATAGATGCCTTTTTCCCTCACATCATTGCACATTGCACATATTTGCACTTCAAGATAAGGGACTTGGGGGAATGTCCCGCTTCAACAAGCTATACACCACATTTTAATTTCACCATTTAGGTTAAGGTGGTCTCCCTTTGCTTATTATTCACTGTAGTCCCGAGGTCTTTGATTGTTTATTTTTTGTAAATTCCCTTTTGTCTGTCTGTTACTGTCGGTTTTAACCCCTTCACCCCCAAGGGTGGTTTGCACGTTAATGACCGGGCCAATTTTTACAATTCTGACCACTGTCTCTTTATGAGGTTATAACTCTGGAACGCTTCAACGGATATTCGCGATTCTGAGATTGTTTTCTCGTGACTTATTGTACTTCACGTTAGTGGTAAAATTTCTTCCATATACCTTGCGTTTATTTTTGAAAAAAACGCAAATATGGCGAAAATTTTGAAAATTTTGCAATTTTCAAAATTTGAATTTTTATTCCCTTAAAACAGAGAAATATGTCACACAAAATAGTTAAGAAATAACATTTCTAACATGTCTGCTTTACATCAGCACAATTTTGGAAAAACATTTTTTATTTGTTAGGAAGTTATAAGGGTTAAAAGTTGACCAGCGATTTCTCATTTTTACAACAAAATTTACAAAGCCATTTTTTTTAGGGACCACCTCACATTTGAAGTCACTTTGAGGGATCTATATGGTAGAAAATGCCCAAAAGTGACACCATTCTAAAAACTGCACCCCTCAAGGTACTCAAAACCACAATCAAGAAGATTATTAACCCTTCAGGTGCTTCACAGGAGCTGAAGCAATGTGAAAGGAAAAAATGAACATTTTACTTTTTAGTCACAAAAATGATCTATTACAAACATTTTTTTATTTTCACAAGGGAAAAAGGAGAAAATGGATGGATAACGTTGTTGTGCCATTTCTCCTGAGTATGCCAATACCCAATATGTGGGGGAAAACCACTGTTTGGGTGCATGGAAGGGCTTAGAATGGAAGGAGCGCCGTTTGACTTTCCCAAACTAAAATTGGTGGGAATTGAGATTGGATGCCATGTCGCGTTTGGAGATTCCCTGATGTGCCTAAACAGTGGAAACCCCCCACATGTGACCCCATTTTGGAAACTAGACCCCCTAAGGAACTTATCTAGATGTGTGGTGAGCACTTTGAACCCCCAAGTGCTTCACGCAAGTTTATAATGTAGAGCCGTGAAGAAAAAAAATCATATTTTTTCCACAAGCATGATGTTTTAGTCCCCAATTTGTTATTTTCCCAAGGGTAAGAGGAGAAATTGGACCACAAAAGTTGTTGCCCAACTTGTCCTGAGTACGCCGATACCCAATATGTGGGGGGGAACCACTGTTTGGGCGCACGGCAGGGCTCGAAATGGAATGAGCGCCATTTGACTTTTCCAAACCAAAATTGGCTGGAATTGAGAAAGGATGCCATGTTGCGTTTGGAGAGCCACTGATGTGCCTAAACAGTGGAAACCCCCCACATGTGACCCCATTTTGGAAACTAGACCCCCTAAGGAACTTATCTAGATGTGTGATGAGCACTTTGAACCCCAAATGCTTCACGCAAGTTTATAATGTAGAGCCGTGAAGAAAAAAAAATCATATTTTTTCCACAACCATGATGTTTTAGTTCCCAATTTGTTATTTTCCCAAGGGTAAGAGGAGAAATTGGACCACAAAAGTTGTTGTCCAACTTGTCCTGAGTACGCTGATACCCCAAATGTGGGGGGGAACCACTGTTTGGGTGCACGGCAGGGCTCGAAATGGAAGGAGCGCCATTTGACTTTTCCAAACCAAAATTGGCTGGAATTGAGAAAGGACGCCATGTTGCGTTTGGAGAGCCACTGATGTGCCTAAACAGTGGAAACCCCCCACATGTGACCCCATTTTGGAAACTAGACCCCCTAAGGAACTTATCTAGATGTGTGATGAGCACTTTGAACCCCAAAATGCTTCACGCAAGTTTATAATGTAGAGCCGTGAAGAAAAAAAAACATATTTTTTCCACAACCATGATGTTTTAGTCCCCAATTTGTTATTTTCCCAAGGGTAAGAGGAGAAATTGGACCACAAAAGTTGTTGTCCAACTTGTCCTGAGTACACTGATACCCCATATGTGGGGGGGAACCATTGTTTGGGCGCACGGCAGGGCTCAACAGGGAAGGAGTGCCGTTTGACTATTCCAAACCAAAATTGGCTGGAATTGAGAACGGACGCCATGTCACGTTTGTGGAGCCCCTGATGTGCCTAAACAATGGAAACCCCAACAAGTGACCCCATTTTGGAAACTAGACCCCCTAAGGAACTTATCTAGGTGTGTGGTGAGCATTTTGAACCCCCAAGTGTTTCACTAAAGTTTATAATGCCCTGGCGTGAATAAAAAAAAAAAAAAATTTCCACAAATATGATGTTTTAGTCCCCAATTTTTTAATTTTCCCAAGGGTAACAGGAGAAATTGGACCACAAAAGTTGTTGTCCAATTTGTCCTGAGTACGCTGATACCCCATATGTTGGGGGGAACCACTGTTTGGGCGCATGGCAGGGCGCAGAAGGGAAGCAGTGACGTTTTGGAATGCAGACTTTGATGGAATGGTCTGCGGGCATCATGTTCCGTTAGCAGAGCCCCTCATGTGCCTAAACAGTGGAAACCCCCACAAGTGACCCCATTTTGGAAACTAGACCCCCTAATGAACTTATCTAGGTGTGTGGTGAGCATTTTGAACCCCCAAGTGTTTCACTAAAGTTTATAATGCCCTGGCGTGAATAAAAAAAAAATAAAAAATTCCACAAATATGATGTTTTAGTCCCCAATTTTTTATTTTCCCAAGGGTAACAGGAGAACTTGGACCACAAAAGTTGTTGTCCAATTTGTCCTGAGTACGCTGATACCCCATATGTTGGGGGGAACCACTGTTTGGGCGCATGGCAGGGCGCAGAAGGGAAGCAGTGACGTTTTGGAATGCAGACTTTGATGGAATGGTCTGCGGGCGTCATGTTCCGTTAGCAGAGCCCCTCATGTGCCTAAACAGTGGAAACCCCCACAAGTGACCCCATTTTGGAAACTAGACCCCCTAAGGAACTTACCTAGGTGTGTGGTGAGCATTTTGAACCCCCAAGTGTTTCACTAAAGTTTATAATGCCCAGGTGTAAAAATAAAAAATCCTACTTTTATCCTCACAAAAATGATGTTTTAGTCCCCAATTTTTTATTTTCCCAAGGGTAAGAGGAGAAATTGGACACCAAAAATTGTTGTCCAATTTGTCCTGAGTACACTGGTGCCCCATATGTGGGAAAAAAACTGTTTGGGCACAAGTCGGGGCTCAGAAGGGAAGTCGTGACGTTTTGGAATGCAGACTGATGGAATGGTCTGCGGGCGTCATGTTCCGTTTGCAGAGCTCCTGATGTGCCTAAACAGTAAAAAAAAAACACAAGTGACATAATTTTGGAAAGTAGACTCCCAAGGAACTTTTCTAAATGTGCCCCCCTTCTGGAACTAATCTTTCCTGTAAAGTAAATTAGTAGTGCATTGAGGTGGTACAATTTGAAACAATCCTTCATACACAGGCCAGGTTTTTCGGGGCAGGTGTCGCATTGGTAAGTGGTGTTCTTGCGTATTCCCCTTTTGTAACACACTCGGCACCTTTTTTGCGGGTTACCTTTGCTTCCAGTTGGCGGGACCACCCCCGGGAAATGCTGACCTGGTATGATACGAGCACCTTCAGTTCCAGAAGTACTGGGGCCCGCTCTTTCCTGATCGCCAAACATCAAGGCCTTAACCACTACCTCCTGAAACTGAAGGTACGTCGTATCGCTGTTGCGTGCACATCGTGACAGCAGGAAAGCGTTGAGCATTGCCATTTGGACGATGTGCACGGACAGCTTCTTGTACCACACCTTGGCCTTTCTCAAAGCACTGTACGGTTGGAGGAGTTGATCAGAGAGATCAACACCCCCCATGTATTTATTGTACCCCAGTACACAGTCCGGTTTGCGGACCTGTGTAGAGGTACCCCGTACAGTGCTGAGGGCGCTGCCATCACCATGTATGGTGGTCAAGAGAAGGACATCCCTCTTGTCCTTGTACTTGACCACCAACAGGTGGTCGCTACATTGGGCTCTGCTCTCACCCTTTCTGAGCATCTGCCCAAGTAGCGTCTTCGGGAGGCCTCTCTGATTTTTGCGGACGGTACCGCAAGCTGCGGTACCTCGCGCAGAGAGGGATTTGTAGAGTGGGACGCTGGAATAAAAGTTATCGGTGTAAAGGTGATAACCTTTATCCAGCAGTGGGTGCACCAAATCCCACACAATTTTCCCACTCACTCCCAGGACGGGGGGACACTCAGGGGGTTCAATCCTGGTGTCCTTTCCTTCGTAAACTCTAAAGCTGTGCGTGTACCCTGAGGTACTCTCGCACAGCTTGTAGAGTTTAATTCCGTACCTTGCCCTCTTGTTGGGCAGGTACTGGCGGAATCTGAGCCGTCCCTTAAAATGAACCAAGGACTCATCCACGCAGATGTCCCTTTGGGGCACGTACACTTCAGCAAACTTTTTGCTGAAGTGTTCGATGACCGGCCGAACTTTGAACAGACGGTGCATTATCATTATAATGCAGGAATTTGTGGATGGCCTCAAAACGCGTCCGGGCCATGACCATTCGGAACAGTGGAGTGTTGTATAAAATATCAACACTCCAATATTGCCGAAGTTCTGGCTTCTTCAGGATCCCCATATGGAGGACCAGGCCCCAAAACTGCATCATTTCACCTGCGTCTACAGGAGACCAGTTGGAAAATGATGACACTGGGTTTTGCGCCAAAAATTGCCGAGCGTACAAATTAGTTTGCTCCACCACGAGGTTAATAAAATCCTCAGAGAAAAAGACTTTGAAAAAGTCTATTTCTCTGAGGCCCGTGGTGTCAAACTTGATTCCTGATTCTGCCACAAAATCAGGAATCAGTGGCTCGTAATTTTCGGGGGGCGGGGTCCATATGGGGTCCGAAGAGGGGTGCGCTGGTTTATTTTCAGGGGTGGGCGCTGCCTCATCTTCTGTCCTGGGGCGTCTGCGTGGCGGTTCCGCAGGACCCGAGGAGGAAGATGAGGAAGAGGAGGAAGAAGAAGAAGAGGATGAAGAATCTGAAAAGTAAAGAAATGTGGGATCCTCTCCCTCGCTATCAGTGTCGGAGGCAAGGAAAGCGTATGCCTCTTCCACTGAATAGCGCTGTTGGGAAGAACGTGACGAGCGGGACATTTTTTTTGTGAATGTGGTGCTTTGTGTGAACTTTATTTATAACTGTGTGTGTGTGGGGGGGGGGATAGTGGTTGGTGCAAACTATGCTGAAAGGAAAAAGCTAAAAGAAAAGAAAGAGAATAGGGAAAAAAATGCCTGTGAAAAAAAGTCTAAACCAGCAGGCACGAGCTCTGATAAGTGACCGGTGTCACTTATCAAAGTTCCGCGGCTGCCGGATGTGTGCACAGGAGTGGCGGAAAGGGAAGTGAAAAAAAAAAAAAAACGGCAGGAACGAGCTCTGATAAGTGACCAGTGTCACTTATCAAAGTTCCGCGGCTGCCGGATGTGCGCACAGGAGTGGCGGAAAGGGAAGTGAAAAAAAAAAAAAATGGCAGGAACGAGCTCTGATAAGTGACCGGTGTCACTTATCAAAGTTCCGCGGCTGCTAGATGTGCGCACGGGAGTGGCGGAAAGTGGAGTGAAAAAAAAAAAACTGCAGGAACGAACTCTGATAAGTGACTGGTGTCACCTATCAAAGTTCCGCGGCTGCTGGATGTGCGCACAGGAGTGGCGGAAAGGAGAGTGAAAAAAAAAAATGCAGGAACGAGCTCTGATAAGTGACTGGTGTCACTTATCAAAGTTCCGCGGCTGCTAGATGTGCGCACGGGAGTGGCGGAAAGTGGGGTGAAAAAAAAAAAAACTGCAGGAACGAGCTCTGATAAGCGACTGGTGTCACTTATCAAAGTTCCGCGGCTGCTGGATGTGCGCACAGGAGTGGCGGAAAGGGGAGTGAAAAAAAAAAAAAAAACGGCAGGAACGAGCTCTGATAAGTGACCAGTGTCACTTATCAAAGTTCCGCGGCTGCTAGATGTGCGCACGGGAGTGGCGGAAAGTGGGGTGAAAAAAAAAAAACTGCAGGAACGAGCTCTGATAAGCGACTGGTGTCACTTATCAAAGTTCCGCGGCTGCTGGATGTGCGCACAGGAGTGGCGGAAAGGGAGTGAAAAAAAAAAAAACTGCAGGAACGAGCTCTGATAAGTGACCGGTGTCACTTATCAAAGTTCCGCGGCTGCTGGAAGTGCGCACAGGAGTGGCGGAAAGGGGAGTGAAAAAAAAAAACAAAAACGGCAGGAACGAGCTCTGATAAGTGACCGGTGTCACTTATCAAAGTTCCGCGGCTGCTAGATGTGCGCACGGGAGTGGCGGAAAGTGGTGTGAAAAAAAAAAACTGCAGGAACGAGCTCTGATAAGTGACTGCTGTCACTTATCAAAGTTCCGCGGCTGCTAGATGTGCGCACGGGAGTGGCGGAAAGTGGGGTGAAAAAAAAAAAACTGCAGGAAAGAGCTCTGATAAGTGACTGGTGTCACTTATCAAAGTTCCGCGGCTGCTGGAAGTGCGCACGGAGGGGGGTGCAAAAGAAAAACGAGCACGAGTGTTGATCGGTGAACTGCGTCACCAATCAACGCTCGGCGGCTGCTAAATGTGTGCAAAGGGGGGGTAAAAAGAGGGGGAAAGGGAAGGGGGAGGGGGGAATGGGGAGATTGGGGTGGATCGGGCAGGGATCGGGGCTCAAAAACTCACGTTTGTAGTCTCTCTTCTTTCTTCTCTCTTCTTTCTTCTCTCTTCTTTCTTCTCTCTTCTTTCTTCTCTCTTCTTTCTTCAGCAGGAGTTGTGGTGTCACAGGCTACTGTGGCACCACAAGGCCCAGCACAGGAGGAGATCTGGCGTGTGACCGCACTGCAGGAATCCTCAGCAAGTGTGAGGACCCCTGCAGTGCGGTCAGACAGGTCAGATCCAGTTTGCAGACAGGTCACAGAGCGGTCACATCGCTGCTGTAACCTGTCATTGGTGGGATCGATGATCATATCGATCCCACCAGTCAGAGGAGACCCTTGTTTTGCCGGTTGCTAGGCACCGGCCTAGTAATTGGAGCTCACTGCTCCGATTCCTAGGCAGGTCACCGGCAGGTCAGGAAGCAGGGCACAGAGCGGTCACACACCGCTGCTGTGCCCTGTGATTGGCGCGATCGTCGATGACATCGATCGCGCCAATCAGCAGCTGCAGGCCCTACTGGGCCTGTCCTAGGCTCCGGCCTAGGATCGGTGCTATTACTGCACTGATCCAGGCAGGTACAGGCAGGGCACAGCGCGGATACACCGCGGCTGTGCCCTGCGATTGGCGCGATCGATGTGATCGGCGATCGCGCCAATCCAGGGGGGTCTGCTCCTTTCTATGCCCAGGCCTAGGATCGAGTACATCGGTACTCGATTCTAGCCTGGGATCTCACTGTTTCAGCCCATCGGATTGGCTGAAACAGTGAGAAAGGCTGCGATTGGCTGTTCAGAATTGAACAGCCAATCACAGCGATCGGGAGTGAGGGTGGGCGGTGACAGACCCCGGGTTGCCGGCGCCATCTCTCCTGAGGTAAGATGGCGTCGGAATTTTAATGCGATCATTGCGACTTAAGTCGCAATGTCGCATTAAAGGGCTGGACGTACTATCCCGTCCCCGGTCATACGGGCCCAGGTACCATGGACGGGATAGTACGTCCGATGGCAGTAAGGGGTTAATATTGTTTAAATAAAGATTTATATTTTAAACTATCACATTCTTCTATATCACTTCTTCTATGGGACACCTCTTCACCATAGATTATGTTTACAATTGTATTTTGAAGTGTTTTGCTGCCTATATTATCTAGGATTATGGGAATTACTAAGCCATATAGAAGCATGATGCTGGGGTTGTCACATAGCCACGTGCTTGGTGGGCACCTGGGGATGGACAAGACCCAGGATAGAATTGCTCAGGGTATGCCCTTGGTTAAGGATCACCTGCAGAGAGCCCAAGAAGCTCAAAGCAAAATATTTAATCGGTCAGGAAAAATTAGGACTTTCAGACCCGGAGATCGGGTTCTGATCCTGGTCCACACAGTGGAAAGTAAGTTCTGGGCCAAGGGGCATAGTCCCTATGTGATAGTACAAAAAGTGAGCGAGGTCACCTACAAAGTACACCAACCAGTGAGACGGAAGCCCTACCAGGTCTGTCATATCAACTTGATCAAGCCCTGGGGGGACAGAGAGTCATTGGTGGCCGCGGGGGAATTAGAGAAAGGGTGTAAAACCCCCTATCCCTCCTGTGATAGTTGGTGACACATGGTCAGTACACCAAAAACAGGAAGTACGAGAGTTTCTGCAGAAAAATCAGCAGAGGTTTTCTGACTTGCCTGGTCGTACTTCTCTGGTGAGGCACTATATCGAGACTGAGCCCGGCACTAAGGTCAAGCTGAAACCGTGCAGGATACCCGAAGCCCGCAGAGAGCATAGGCCTGGGAGGTTACAGGGTAGTGCTGATGCCTTGTCCGGAGTTCACTGTCTCTTTAGGATTGATGACCAGCCCTCCGGTCTGGAGAAGAGGGGGGGAATATGTGAGACAGTGAAGGGGTATGTATTGGATGGGGTGTACATCTCGCCCAGGTACTTTGCTGACTGGCATAAGGGAAATGTATGGCTTTGTAAACCTAGTGGTGGAGCAAGTTCACTACACCCTCCATTCAGTACAGGCTTGCAGCTCAAACCTGAGGCCACTCAGGTTTTAATTAGGCAGCCAGAAGTAGGTGGTTGAGAACACAGACATTGAGCTCTCAGTCTGGATCTGACTTCAGACGCTGTTGGAGTCTCCTGCAAGCCATCTCTGGTAATTTATAAATTTGTGTTGTTGTGGCCAGGCTGCTAGAGCCTAGTTCACAGTAGTGAGGGAACTAACTGTGTTTAGTTAGCAGCCTGCCAGGCTTAGGACTTTTGTTTATGATTTGGTCTATGTTCTGTTGCTGTGGACTTTAATAAAACTGGTTGCGGCCAGTTTGCACCAGTACTGCTGTCTGGACTCTTTATGCCACTCCGTCTACCCGAGACGGTGATCCCAGAGCTATATACCCCCTGAACAGTCTACAAAGGGAGCTGTGGGCCCATCATATGACCATCAAAGGGGTACATAGGGCATTATTACATGCTAGGGGAAAAATGTATACACTGTTTTCTAGTACACTTGCACAGGGCATTAATATTTTCTAGAGGGCAATTTTACTATGTAAGAGGCACAGAGGTGGGCATTATAATATGGGGCAGTAAGAGGAGCACGGTTATTGTACCACACAGCAGGTGCAGTAATATGGACCCATATGGCAGTAGCTGTTCAGCATTGGGGTATCAGCAGGATAATGAGTTTCTGCAGGGTGTGAATAGATGGGGAGGTTGCTGTAAATGTGAGAAAACATATGCGTTTCTTGTAATTTTTGCAGATGAGTTGTGAATGGAGAAATTGCCATGTCGATCTGGGCCAGATGGTAAAAAACGGGAAAAGTGAATGACTATCAACAAGAACATCAGCGGTAAGTTACTATCTATAACTGTACTGTAATGTTCAGGACTGTCATCTACAATTATATGAGCTCCATGACTGGAATCTCAGTGTTGGCTTTTGTATAGAAATTTATTTTCAGTAACGGTGGGCTCAGGTTCCCCTATAAACCAGCTGTGTTTCTCCCGAGCGGCGTTTGGTTGGTGGAGCTTGTCCCTCTTCCCTCTCCCACTTCCCTTGCTAAACCCAATTGGAAGGCCCCTGCTATTGGTTCCAGACAGTCCCGTGTGCGGCGCTCGTGATTGGCTAAGCTTTTTGGGAGAAGGAGGCGTGGTCTGATGGGGAGGACACTCCATCTTACCAGCTTGGTTCAGTGGCGCCTTGTTGATGCTCACATTGCAGGTCATTGCATGTGGTGTGTGGACGGTGCTGCATGGTGGACATGTCTGACTGGTCAGTGCCTGGCAGCGGCCACATTGGAGCTGCACAGAGTTTTGTAGGCGTGTGCCAGAGATAATAGGTTGGCAATCAGTGCTGCCTCCTGTGATATAAGGATGTGTGGCACCCCAGGAATTCGGTTGCCACAGTGACCTTGCATCCCTCTAGGGGGAAGTGATGTCATGCCTGAAAGCAAGGAACGTTCCCCTTAACAGGTAACACAGCATACAACACCTTTCCTACTCCAGACCAGAAGGGGGAGCTCTAACACTTGATTTCAGGAGAGCTCCTCTGAAATATTCTGGCTGGGGGAGGAGTTAGTGAGTCTGGCTGGAGGGAGGAGAGAGGAAAGACGTATGGAGACAAGCCGGGGGAAAGAGGATTTTGAGAGAGAATGCTCTGTATGTGAAGGGATCAAAGTGTCTTTTTGGCGTACAGAGGATCTCATTTCTGGGATTCATTTTGTCTCCATCTGTTATTGAAATGGACCCGGTCAAGGTTCAGGCCATCTGTGATTGGGTCCAACTTACTTCATTAAAGGCTCTTCAGAGATTTTTGGGTTTTGCCAATTTTTATCGTAAATTTATTGGTAATTTCTCTTTTATTGTTAAACCATTGACTGATTTGACCAAAAAGGGTTCTGATGTGGTGAATTGGCCTCCTGAGGCAGTCTCTCAGGAGCTTAAGCGGAGATTCACTTCTGCTCCTGTTCTACGGCAGCCTGATGTTTCTCTGCCATTTCAGGTGGAGGTTGATGCCTCTGAAATTGGGGCAGGTGCCGTTTTGTCCCAAAGAGATCCTGAGACCTCTAAAAGTAACCCTTGTGCTTTTTTCTCTCGAAAATTTTCTCCAACTGAACGTAATTATGACGTGGGTAATCGGGAGTTATTGGCCATGAAGTGGGCTTTTGAAGAGTGGAGACATTGGCTGGAGGAAGCCAAACATCAGGTGGTGGTCCTCACGGACCATAAGAATCTGGTTTATCTGGAATCAGCCAAGCGACTTAATCCTAGACAGGCCAGGTGGGCCTTGTTTTTCACACGTTTTAATTTTGTGGTTTCCTTTCTTCCTGGCACTAAGAATATTAAGGTGGATGCCCTCTCGAGGAGTTTCCTTGCGGACTCTCCTGAGTTATGTGATCCTGCTCTTATTTTGAAAAAGGGTGTAGTTCTTTCCGCCATATCGCCCAATTTGAGACTGGCTCTGGAGGGGTGTCAGGAGGATAAACCCAACCACTGCCGTGTTGGGAAATTGTTTGTCCCAGACCAGTGGAAGAAGAGTGTGATGTCTGAGATTCATTGTTCCGCGTTGGCCGGTCATCCCGGAATTTTTGGTACCAGAGACTTGGTGAGTCGGTCCTTTTGGTGGCCTACTTTGTCTCGTGACGTCAGGGAGTTTGTGCAGTCCTGTGGGACTTGCTCTCGCTCCAAGCCTTGCTCTCGCTCTAGTGGTTTGTTGATGCCATTGCCTGAGCCCAAGAGACCATGGACCATGGACCCATATCTCTATGGATTTTATTTCCGACCTCCCTGTTTCTCAGAGAATGACTGTTATCTGGGTGATTTGTGATAGGTTTTCCAAGATGATACATCTTGTGCCATTACCTAAGTTGCCTTCCTCCTCCGAATTGGTGCCTTTGTTCCTTCAGCACATGGTTCGGTTACTCGGCATTTCTGAGAACATTGTGTCTGACAGAGGAGTCCAGTTTGTTTCCAGATTTTGGAGGACTTTTTGTTCTAAACTTGGTGTTCAATTGTCTTTCTCCTCTGCTTTTCATCCTCAGACCAATGGACAAACTGAGAGAACAAACCAGACATTGGAGACTTATCTGAGATGCTTTGTGTCTGCTGATCAAGATGACTGGGTCTCTTTTTTGCCTTTGGCTGAGTTTGCTCTTAATAATAGGGCAAGCTCTGCCACTTTGATGTCTCCATTTTTCTGCAATTTTGGGTTTCACCCTCGATTTTCTTCGGGACAGACGGAGGCTTCTGTCTGTCCGGGTGTTGATTCTGTTGTGGAGCGTATGCAGCAGATTTGGGACCAGGTAGTAAAGAGGTTGTCCCTCTCTCAGGAGAAGGCCCAGCGGTTTGCCAACCGGCATAGGACTGAAGGTCCTCGGTTTAAAGTGGGGGACTTGGTCTGGTTGTCCTCAAGAAATATTCCTATGAGAGTTGCATCTATCCTATGAGAGTTTAAGCCTAGGTTTATTCTACCTTATAAGATCATGGAGATTCTTAATCCTGTTTCCTTTCGTTTACTTCTTCCAGGGACATTTAAGATCCATAACCTGTTCCACAAGTCCTTATTGAAGAGGTTTGTCGAGCCAGTGGTTCCTATGGCTGTGCTCCCTGACCCTGTTTTGGTTGAGGGCAATCTGGAGTATGTGGTTGAGAAAATATTGGATTCTCGTTTTTCTAGACGGAAACTCCAGTATTTGGTTAAGTGGATAGGTTATGGTCAGGAGGACAATTCTTGGGTGTTTGCTTCGGACATCCATGCTAGGAGACTGATCCGTGCGTATCACAGAGCTCATCCTGACCGACCTGGTTTCACAAATGAGGGTTCGGTGACCCCTCCTCAAGGGGGGGGTACTGTTATTAATGTTTTAAAAATGAATTCTGAGCAGAAGCTCCCTCTGGTGGTTGCAGACAGTGGTGAACCATTCAATGAGGATTGGCAATCAGGGATCACGTACTGGCTGGATATAAGGGAGGTTTCCCCCCATCATGGTTGCCGGTGATCAATTGTTCTTGTCTCAACTTTGTTTCCTGGTTCACTTGGAAGCTTGCTGAGTCTTGGCTCTTCTCCTGCTCTCAGATAAAATATTTTCTGTTTTTTGTTTTTGTGCTTGCCATTTGTATATTTCTCTGCATTTCTGTGAGGTTGGCCAGGTTCCCCTCCCCGGGGGGCTTGGTCTCCTCTCAGTTCCTCTTGAGCCATTGTTGTTTGTTCATTTGCCTTTTCCAGGTTTTTTTTCTGTGGCTGCAGCTTAGTTTTGTTACACCAGAGAACTAATTTAGGTGGTAGAGATAGTGTGATCTCAGGTGTTTTTGCAATTAGTAGCGTTGGCTTTTTTTAGGGTTTTTTTGGATTGCAGTAAGTATCCTTCCTATCCTTTTCTGTCTAAGTCAGATTGGGCCCCAGCGTTTGCTCATACTATTTTCTGTCTGTGTCTGTATTACCTCTTGTCTAACCGCCATTACATGTTTGGGGGCTTCCTATGTTCTTTGGGGATCTGCTCCGGGGCAGATAGCTTTCCTCTTTCTATCTTTAGGTGTAGTTAGCCTCTCAGGCTGTGACAAGGCGTCTAGGACCAACGTAGGAACGCTCCACGGCTGCCTTTAGTTGTGGTGGTTAGTCAGGGTACTGCAATCCAGTAGATTCCAGCCTCTCTGGTGTATTGCCGTTTTTGCCTGCTCTCCTCAGCTACCAAAACATAACACTTGCCTCATGGCCGCCACGAGGTTCCGGCCATTGTCACACACGACCATGCCTGGCTGTAGGTTCAGTGGAGTCAGCCAAATATCTGACTGCTCCTTCAGCTCTGTTCACAGCTCTTCTGCATTATGCGGTTTGTCACTTATTCAGATTAGCTTCAGCAAAGCCTGTTGACGCTTGGCTGAGGCAGTGCTGCAGTGCTTCCAGCTTCTGAGTGATGTGTTCATTTCAGAGATGGAGGTTGAAGAAGATGAGGAGAAGGTGCAGGAGCTGTAGACTGTGGGGGCAACCCTGATTGACGTAGGGCCCGCAATCCTTGGCGTGGGAATGATGTGTTCCATCCCAAGTTCCGACTGGGTCCCCGCTTCCACTATGTTAACCCAGTGTGCCGTCACTGAGATGTACCATCCTTGCCCACAGGCACTTGTCCACTTGTCCGTGTATAGGTGAAATTTCCCAATAACAGCATTGTTGAGGGCACGGGGATTGTTGTGGGACACGTGCTGGTGTAATGCCGGTATGGCACAATGGGAGAAATAGTGGCGACTCGGGACCGAGTACCTTGGGACAGCCATCACCATCAGGTTGCGGAAAGCTTCCATCTCAACGAGCAGAAAAGGCAACATTTTGAGCGCAAACAGTCGAGAATTGTGCGAATTAAGTACTGTGGCCTGTGGAGCATTGGCTGGGTATCTCCGCTTGCGTTCCAATGACTGGGGTATAGACAACTGTAGGCTGTGCTGGGACAAGGACATGGACGAGCTTGATGATGGTGCTGGTTGACTGTGGGCAACAACAGGTGCATGGCCCGAGCCATCTTCACAAGCACGCTGAACTGGGGATTGGCTTTTATGCAAAACAGGGAAGAAGCAGTATTGTCACCTAAAGGCAGTGTTCCTGGAGCCTGGGGTTCGGCCCACAAAGTGAGGTGCTTTGCTGCCATGTGCCTAATCATGCTGGTGGTGGTCAGGCTGGTAGTTTTGCTACCCCTGCTGATGCAGGCATGGCAAGTGCTGCAAATGGCCTGTTTGAGGTTCTCAGCAGAGTTTTTAAAAAAATAACCAGACTCGGGAACTTCGAACAGTTGGAATGGCAACTTCCGTCCTGTTGGTGTTACGGGGAACAGATGCACGCCTGCTGTCTGAGGCCAAGACACTGCTTCTTCTTGCCTGTTGGGGTGATGTGCCTCCTTCCCCATGTGTGCTGCTGTCCTTGCTTTGCATGTCCTCCTGCCAGGTTGAGTCAGTCACTGTCATCCACCACCTCATCATCTACATCCACACCATGCTCCTCCTCCTGACTTTGCAGCAATTGTGTCTCATCATCGTCTACCTTTAGTGACCGTGGCTGGTCAATGATTTGTGCATCGCTACATGGAATATCAACTTTCCCAGCTTCAAGTGTAGCCGCCGAGAGGCACGAATCCCCAAATGGAAAGCTGAACAGCTCTTCGGAGTGTCCGAGTGTGGGATCTGGTGTCTCAGTGCGCTCAGCATGGTAGGAGGAAGAAGGATCAGGGTGAGTAATAGCCGGTCCACATTCACAGCTACTCAGACTTAACCGTGTGGAAGACATGGTAGTGGTGGTGGTGGCTAGGTGACTTGAAGCAATATCCGCTATCCAACCAACTACCGTTTCACACTGCTCGGGCTTCAATAGTGGTGTGCTGCGGTCCCCTAAAAACTGGGACAGGAGGGTTGAGAGAGAACATGTGGTCTTTGCTGCGCTCATTTTCAGCTTGGCCATGGCATCGGCCTCTGCATGCACCATCAGCATCACGTCCACTTCCCCGACCCTTGCCTCTTGCCTTGCCCATTTTAAATGGACTACTCAAATATTTTAGAAGCTCAATACAAATGGATTTATTTGGAGAAAAATTATATGTGATCAGTATACCTGCAAAGCGAAAATTTTGACACCACTGATACACCAGACCTTAGCCTGAAATCACAGACTGGATTAATTTTTTGGCTTAGGTTTTTTGTGACTGTTTGAACAAAATAAAAAAGGCGTTCAAGAAGGCTAGCAGACAGAACTATGCAACATATGCCAGCCAAGAAAAGAATTTTCCACCACAGATACACCAGGACTCAGCCTGAGATAACAGAGTGGAATTATTTTTTATGATTGTGTGGATTTAAAAGACTGCTGGATATAACGACAATGAGAGAATGGCCAAAAAAGGGAAGTTAGGCCTAAAAAGCATCAAATTTTGCCACACGGATGTATGATGCATGTCACAGATAAACCACACAGTAAAATGTAGCCTGTTTTTATAAATAATGCAACATGGTGCTGTCACACTCAGGGCTAAATAAAATAAAAACCCTACACTGGCTACACGTTGACCTTGCACAGATATGAGCTGCCACGTAGATTACAGCACCACTAATTTGTGCACCTTTTTTTAATAAGTACTGGTGTTTTTACGTGAAAGGACACATAGGGCTCCAAAATAAATATTGTCGTACACTGGCCACACGTTTGGTACGCACAGATATGAGCTGCCACGGAGATAAAAGTACCACTTATTTGTGCACCTATTTTTGTAATAAAAAGTACTGGTGTTTTTTCGTCCAAGGACACACAGGGCTCGAAAAAAATATTGCCGTACACTGGCCACACGTTCAACACGCATAGATATGAGCTGCCACAGAGATGAGTACAACTAATTTGTGCACCAATTTTTTTGTAAAAAAGTACTGGTGTTTTTACATGAAAGGACACACAGGGCTCCAAAAAAAATATTGCCATACACTGGCCAAACGTTAAGCACGCACAGATAAGAGCTGGCACAGAGATACCACTAACACCAATTTGTGCACTTTTTTTTTTTTTTTTAATAATAATAATAATAATAATAATTTTATTTCTATTGTGCCATCATATTCCGCAGCACTTTACATTATAGAAGGGACTTGTACAGACAATAGACATTACAGCATAACAATAAACACAGGTCAAAGTAGATACCAAGAGGAATCAGGGCCCTGCTCGCAAGCTTACAATCTATGAGGAAAAAGGGAGATACGAAAGGTAGATGGTAACAATTGCTGTCATTGTTCGGACCAGCCATAGTGTTCGAATCGGGTGTTCATGTAATTCTGCATGAACCAGTTAACAGCCAAAGTATGTAACAGTACAGACACAGAGGGCTATTAAATGCATAAAGCGGGTGAGAACATAATATGAGGTACCTGATTATGGTAGAAAGGTTCTTGAATGGGTCAACAGGGATAGTTAGGTTAATGCGTTGAGGTTGCCAGTCTAAACAAATGCATTTTAGGGCACGCTTAAAACTGTGGGAATTGGGGATTAATTGTATTAGCCTGGGTAGTGCATTCCAAAGAATTGGCGCAGCACGTGAAAAGTCTTGGAGACGGGAGTGGGAGGTTCTGATTATTGAGGATGCTAACCTCAGGTCATTAGCAGAACGGAGGGCACTGGTAGGATGGTAGCCTGAGACAAGGTAGGAGATGTAGGGTAGTGCTAAGCCATGGAGTGTTTTGTGGGTGAGGGTAATGAGTTTGTACTGGATTCTGGAATGGATGGGTAACCAGTGTAATGACTGGCACAAGGTAGAGGTATTGGTATAACGATTGGCGAGGAATATGATTCTGGCTGCAGCATTCAAGACAGATTGAAGAGGGGAGAGTTTGGTAACAGGGAGACCGATTAGTAGAGAGTTACAATAGTCTAGACAAGAATGAATAAGGGAAACAGCAAGAATTTTTGCAGAGTCGAAAGTGTTGAATGATGCGGAGAAATCCAAGAGAATTAGCATGGAGTAGTGACCATTAGTTTAGCAGTCAGTAGTGTTAGAACTCTCCTGTTAGGTTTTTTCTATCTTGCTGGTCACATGACTTTTTTTTGCCTACTTAATCTTGCTCCGCCCTTCTGGCTTTGGTGGACTTCATTGTAACTTCTACTCTTAAGCTAGCCGGGTGCTTTGTTACCTTACTCAAATAGTTTTGCTTGGTCTTCAGACCTCTATGTTCTATGTTGTTTTGTTTTTCTTTTTACTGCTACAACTTCTGTTAGGAGGTGTCCATCTTTTCTCCCAGTCCCTAGTGCTTGTAGGGATGCCTTCCTCGCATCTATAGGTCTTCGTTCAGACTAGCTGAGGACTTTAGCGGGTCTGATCGCAGGATCAGGTTCCCCGTTACATCGTAGGGATTGAGCTTAGTTCTATTGTAGGGACAGATATCACTTTCTTTCCTTAGTGCTTGTAGCAGAACAAAACAGTAAGTCCAGCCAAAAAATATCTCTAAGGAAAGATTACCAGTTTCCATTATGGTGTCGGTTCAGGAATTGGCTCAACGCCTGCAGGGACTCTGCCTGGAGGTGACCGAACTCCAGCAACACGTGAGTAGCTGTTCTGGAGCACATTTCTGGAGCCAAAGGTACGTTTGCCTGATTTATTTTTTGGTGAACAACAAGATTTTTTTCTTTTAAAAATGCTTGCTTGTTGTATTTTCGTTTGAGACCCAAATCCTCTGGTGATGAATCACAGCGCATAGGGTTCATAATGTCACTTTTGCACAAAGAACCTCAGGAATGGGCTTTTTCTCTGCAACCTACTGATCCATGCTTTAGATTAGTGGATAGTTTTTTTTCTGCTTTGGGGTTGCTGTATTATGATCCTGATCGTGTCTCATCAGCTGAGACAGAATTGAGACTTTTGAGGCAGGGATCTGGTAGTGTGGAAAAATATTGTACTCACTTCCGACGGTGGTCTACTCAGGTGGAGTGGAACGATTCAGCTTTGAAAAGTTTGTTTCTTGCAGGGCTAGGTGAAAGGGTTAAAGATTTGGTGATTGCTTATCCCATACCTGGTAACTTGCAAGAGGCTATGCAATTAGCTGTACGGGTGGATAGGAGACTGCGTGCAAGGGTTAATGAGAGTAAATCTGCCTTGTCAGCTACTAGTCTTGAGAGGGTTTGTACTGACATTGGAGAGCCAATGGAGATTGGAGCGATGGCATTCCGCTCTAAGGAAAAAGACCGCAGGTTTTCGGAGGGTTTGTGCTTTTATTGCGGCAAATCTGACCATTTCATTAAGAACTGTGTGCTTCGTATGAACAAAGAAAAAAAAAAGGAGGTCAGTTTCGCCCGTATAGCCTGTTTAAACACTAAGGGTGTATTTCTTTCTGCCACTACTGCTGCTCAGGAAGAATTAATGGAATTTCGGGTATTTGTCGATTGTGGTTCTACTCTGAATGTGATTGATGGGGAATTCTTGGAAAAACTTAAATTAAAACCCAAACCTTTGTCATCCCCTGTTGCCGTGGTTTCTGTTGATGGCTCTTCCTTGAAGAATGTTACTCACAAGGTCTGTGAATTTCCCCTCACTATTAATGGTGTTCACCAAGAAAATTTGGATTTGGTAGTATTGAATAATTTGCCTTCTCCGGTGATTTTGGGGTTACCCTGGTTAAAATTGCACAATCCTGTTCTGGATTGGCCTACCAATGAAATTAAGTCTTGGAGCCCTCAGTGTTATGACAAGTGTTGTAACGGGCGTATTGCTGCTGTGGATAAAGGGGAATTACCTGTACCTATTCAGGATTTTTGGAAAGTTTTTTCTGAGAAGGAATCGCAGATGTTACCTCCCCATAGAGACTATGATTGTACTATTGAATTTGTCCCTGGAGCGACTCTTCCTAAAAGTCGGTTATTTAATCTTACTATACCTGAGAGAAAGGCTTTGGAGGAATACATACAGACAAGCTTGGCCGCCGGTCACATTAGGCCTTCCAAGTCTCCTGTGGCTGTTGGATTTTTTTTTGTTAAAAAAAAGGACGTCAGTTTACGTCCTTGTCTGGACTTTCGTGAGATTAATAAAATTACTGTACGCAATCCTTACCCACTGCCATTGATTCCTGATTTGTTTAACCAGTTAGCGGGGGCCAAGTGGTTCTCTAAAATTGATCTTCGGGGGGGCATACAATTTGTTGCGCATAAAGGAGGGTGACGAATGGAAGACTGCTTTTAACACTCCTGTGGGTCATTTTGAGAATCTGGTTATGCCTTTTGGCCTTACCAATGCTCCTGCATTTTTTCAGAATCTTATTAATGACATCCTTAGAACTTTGATCGGCAAAAATGTGGTTGTGTATTTGGATGACATTTTGATTTATTCGCCGGATTTGGAGTCTCATTGGCGGAGCGTTCGTGAGGTATTACAGTTATTGAGTGACAATTCGCTTTTTGTTAAGCTGGAGAAATGTGAGTTCGCTGTACAGAGAATTAGTTTTTGGGGTTACATTATCTCCAGCGAAGATTTTGAGATGGATCCGGTGAAAGTTCAAGCTGTGCAGGAATGGCCTAGGCCTATTGGTTTGAAATCGTTACAGAGGTTTTTGGGTTTCGCCAATTATTATAGAAAATTCATTAAAAATTTTTCTATTATTGTCAAACCACTGACCGATCTCACCAGGAAAGGTGCTAATGCGGTTCAGTGGACTACTGAGGCCATTGAAGCTTTTGTGTTTTTAAAGGAGAGATTCCGCTCTGCTCCCATCCTTATGCAGCCTGATGTGACTAAACCGTTTTTGGTTGAGGTTGATGCTTCTTCTGTGGGGTCGGCGCAGTGTTGTCTCAGGAAAACACGGATGGAATACATCCCTGTGCATTTTTTTCAAAAAAATGTTCTGAGACTGAACTGAATTATGATATTGGTAATCGGGAATTGTTGGCCATTAAACTCGCATTTGAACACTGGCGGCATCTCTTGGAAGGTGCTGAATTTCCCGTTCAAGTTTTCACTGATCATAAAAATTTGATCTATCTTGATGCTGCCAAACGCTTGAATGCCCGTCAGGCTAGGTGGGCACTGTTTTTCTCGCGGTTTAATTTTTCCGTTACGTACATCCCAGGTACTAAGAATGTTAAAGCCGATGCTTTGTCTCGCAGCTTTTCTCCCATGGTTGGTGCTGAGGAGGAGGAGAACATTTTACAAGAAGGGGTTGTGATTGCTGCTTTGGACTCTGTGTTGGAAAATGAGATTCTTAAAGCACAGGAGAATGCCCCATCTAACACTCCTCATGGGAGGTTGTTTGTGCCTGGGACCTTTAGGAGAGATTTGTTTGTTGAGTGTCATGAGTTTCGGTTGGCAGGTCATCCTGGAATCTCTGAGACCAAGAGACTTGTGGGTCGCAGTTTTTGGTGGCCTGGATGGCAGAAGGAAGTCGTTAAGTGGGTGCGTTAGTGCACTGTGTGTGCTAGATCTAAGTCTTCACATACTCCTGCTGCGGGGTTGCTTTGTCCTCTGGAGATCCCTAGTGCACCTTGGACACATTTGGCTATGGACTTTATTACTGACCTTCCCCCCTCTGAGGGTTTCACTGTCTTCTGGGTGGTCATGGACCGTTTTAGCAAGATGTGTCACTTGGTTCCTTTCATCAAACTGCCCTGCGCTAAGACTCTCGCTAAGGCCTTTGTCAAGGAAATTGTCAGACTACATGGCGTTCCTACTGACATTGTTTCTAATAGGGGACCTCAGTTCATGGCTCGTTTTTGGCGCGCCTTTTGTGACAGGTTGGGAGTTCATTTGTCCTTTTCGTCCGGATATTATCCTGAGTCTAATGGCCAGACAGAAAGGAAAAACCAGGATGTTGAGCAGTTCTTGCGTTGTTTTGTGGCAGACAATCAAGAGGAGTGGTCGGAGTTTCTGCCACTTGCTGAATTTGCTCTTAACAACCATACATCCTCTTCTGCCGGTTGTTCGCCTTTTTTTTGTTGTACCGGGAGACATCCGTTGTTTGGGTCATTCTCCAAATTGGTATCGGCCGTGCCTGAAGAGGAGAACTTTTCTGGTGATTTGGAGAGAGTTTGGACGGATGTGTGTGGTAATCTTCAGGAGGCTAACAGAAAATCTAAAAGGTACTTTGATAGGAAAAGGCAAGAGGTTTTGTTTGCTATTGGTGACATGGTTTGGTTGTCCTCTAAGAATCTGCGTTTGAGGATTCCTTCTAAAAAATTGGGTCCCAAGTTTGTAGGACCCTTCAAGGTGCTTCAGGTTGTTAACCAATCTGCTGTTAGGTTGGAGGTTCCTACCTCCTGGAAGATTAATCCGGTGTTTCATGTTTCTCTGTTGAAAAGAGCTGATGTGTCGGATGGAGACGCCTTTGCCTCTGTTCCCCCGGTGGTGGAGGATGGGGAATATGAAATTTCCTGCATCCTAAATTCTAGACGTTATAGAGGGAGTTTGCAGTATCTCGGTTTTTGGAAGGGTTTCGGACCCGAGGATAACTCATGGGTGAGGGCGGATGATGTTTCTGCGTCCAGACTTGTCAGAGCATTTCACAAGAGGTTTCCGGGTAAGACTGGGCCTAGGGGATCCGGAGGATCCTCTTAGAAGGGGGGGTACTGTTAGAACTCTCCTGTTAGTTTTTTCTATCTTGCTGGTCACATGACTTTTTTTTGCCTACTTAATCTTGCTCTGCCCTTCTGGCTTTGCTGGACTTCATTGTAACTTCTACTCTTAAGCTAGCCGGGTGCTTTGTTACCTTACTCAAATAGTTTTGCTTGGTCTTCAGACCTCTATGTTGTTTTGTTTTTCTTTTTACTGCTACAACTTCTGTTAGGAGGTGTCCATCTTTTCTCCCAGTCCCTAGTGCTTGTAGGGATCCCTTCCTCGCATCTATAGGTCTTCGTTCAGACTAGCTGAGGACTTTAGCGGGTCTGATCGCAGGATCAGGTTCCCCGTTACATCGTAGGGATTGAGCTTAGTTCTATTGTAGGGACAGATATCACTTTCTTTCTTAGTGCTTGTAGCAGAACAAAACAGTAAGTCCAGCCAAAAAATATCTCTAAGGAAAGATTACCAGTTTCCATTATGGTGTCGGTTCAGGAATTGGCTCAACGCTTGCAGGGACTCTGCCTGGAGGTGACCGAACTCCAGCAACACGTGAGTAGCTGTTCTGGAGCACATTTCGTGGAGCCAAAGGTACGTTTGCTTGATTTATTTTTTGGTGAACAGCAAGATTTTTTTTCTTTTAAAAATGCTTGCTTGTTGTATTTTCGTTTGAGACCCAAATCCTCTGGTGATGAATCACAGCGCATAGGGTTCATAATGTCACTTTTGCACAAAGAACCTCAGGAATGGGCTTTTTCTCTGCAACCTACTGATCCATGCTTTAGATTAGTGGATAGTTTTTTTTCTGCTTTGGGGTTGCTGTATTATGATCCTGATCGTGTCTCATCAGCTGAGACAGAATTGAGACTTTTGAGGCAGGGATCTGGTAGTGTGGAAAAATATTGTACTCACTTCCGACGGTGGTCTACTCAGGTGGAGTGGAACGATTCAGCTTTGAAAAGTTTGTTTCTTGCAGGGCTAGGTGAAAGGGTTAAAGATTTGGTGATTGCTTATCCCATACCTGGTAACTTGCAAGAGGCTATGCAATTAGCTATACGGGTGGATAGGAGACTGCGTGCAAGGGTTAATGAGAGTAAATCTGCCTTGTCAGCTACTAGTCTTGAGAGGGTTTGTACTGACATTGGAGAGCCGATGGAGATTGGAGCGATGGCATTCCGCTCTCAGGAAAAAGACCGCAGGTTTTCGGAGGGTTTGTGCTTTTATTGCGGCAAATCTGACCATTTCATTAAGAACTGTGTGCTTCGTATGAACAAAGAAAAAAAAAAGGAGGTCAGTTTCGCCCGTATAGCCTGTTTAAACACTAAGGGTGTATTTCTTTCTGCCACTACTGCTGCTCAGGAAGAATTAATGGAATTTCGGGTATTTGTCGATTGTGGTTCTACTCTGAATGTGATTGATGGGGAATTCTTGGAAAAACTTAAATTAAAACCCAAACCTTTGTCATCCCCTGTTGCCATGGTTTCTGTTGATGGCTCTCCCTTGAAGAATGTTACTCACAAGGTCTGTGAATTTACCCTCACTATTAATGGTGTTCACCAAGAAAATTTGGATTTGGTAGTATTGAATAATTTGCCTTCTCTGGTGATTTTGGGGTTACCCTGGTTAAAATTGCACAATCCTGTTCTGGATTGGCCTACCAATGAAATTAAGTCTTGGAGCCCTCAGTGTTATGACAAGTGTTGTAACGGGCGTATTGCTGCTGTGGATAAAGGGGAATTACCTGTACCTATTCAGGATTTTTGGAAAGTTTTTTCTGAGAAGGAATCGCAGATGTTACCTCCCCATAGAGACTATGATTGTACTATTGAATTTGTCCCTGGAGCGACTCTTCCTAAAAGTCGGTTATTTAATCTTACTATACCTGAGAGAAAGGCTTTGGAGGAATACATACAGACAAGCTTGGCCGCCGGTCACATTAGGCCTTCCAAGTCTCCTGTGGCTGTTGGATTTTTTTTTGTTAAAAAAAAGGACGTCAGTTTACGTCCTTGTCTGGACTTTCGTGAGATTAATAAAATTACTGTACGCAATCCTTACCCACTGCCATTGATTCCTGATTTGTTTAACCAGTTAGCGGGGGCCAAGTGGTTCTCTAAAATTGATCTTCGGGGGGCATACAATTTGTTGCGCATAAAGGAGGGTGACGAATGGAAGACTGCTTTTAACACTCCTGTGGGTCATTTTGAGAATCTGGTTATGCCTTTTGGCCTTACCAATGCTCCTGCATTTTTTCAGAATCTTATTAATGACATCCTTAGACCTTTGATCGGCAAAAATGTGGTTGTGTATTTGGATGACATTTTGATTTATTCGCCGGATTTGGAGTCTCATTGGCGGAGCGTTCGTGAGGTATTACAGTTATTGAGTGACAATTCGCTTTTTGCTAAGCTGGAGAAATGTGAGTTCGCTGTACAGAGAATTAGTTTTTGGGGTTACATTATCTCCAGCGAAGATTTTGAGATGGATCCGGTGAAAGTTCAAGCTGTGCAGGAATGGCCTAGGCCTATTGGTTTGAAATCGTTACAGAGGTTTTTGGGTTTCGCCAATTATTGTAGAAAATTCATTAAAAATTTTTCTATTATTGTCAAACCACTGACCGATCTCACCAGGAAAGGTGCTAATGCGGTTCAGTGGACTACTGAGGCCATTGAAGCTTTTGTGTTTTTAAAGGAGAGATTCCGCTCTGCTCCCATCCTTATGCAGCCTGATGTGACTAAACCGTGTTTGGTTGAGGTTGATGCTTCTTCTGTGGGGTCGGCGCGGTGTTGTCTCAGGAAAACACGGATGGAATACATCCCTGTGCCTTTTTTTCAAAAAAATTTTCTGAGACTGAACTGAATTATGATATTGGTAATCGGGAATTGTTGGCCATTAAACTCGCATTTGAACACTGGCGGCATCTCTTGGAAGGTGCTGAATTTCCCGTTCAGGTTTTCACTGATCATAAAAATTTGATCTATCTTGATGCTGCCAAACGCTTGAATGCCCGTCAGGCTAGGTGGGCACTGTTTTTCTCGCGGTTTAATTTTTCCGTTACGTACATCCCAGGTACTAAGAATGTTAAAGCCGATGCTTTGTCTCGCAGCTTTTCTCCCATGGTTGGTGCTGAGGAGGAGGAGAACATTTTACAAGAAGGGGTTGTGATTGCTGCTTTGGACTCTGTGTTGGAAAATGAGATTCTTAAAGCACAGGAGAATGCCCCATCTAACACTCCCATGGGAGGTTGTTTGTGTATGGGACCTTTAGGAGAGATTTGTTTGTTGAGTGTCATGAGTTTCGGTTGGCAGGTCATCCTGGAATCTCTGAGACCAAGAGACTTGTGGGTCGCAGTTTTTGGTGGCCTGGATGGCAGAAGGAAGTCGTTAAGTGGGTGCGTTAGTGCACTGTGTGTGCTAGATCTAAGTCTTCACATACTCCTGCTGCGGGGTTGCTTTGTCCTCTGGAGATCCCTAGTGCCCCTTGGACACATTTGGCTATGGACTTTATTACTGACCTTCCCCCCTCTGAGGGTTTCACTGTCATTTGGGTGGTCATGGACCATTTTAGCAAGATGTGTCACTTGGTTCCTTTCATCAAACTGCCCTGCGCTAAGACTCTCGCTAAGGCCTTTGTCAAGGAAATTGTCAGACTACATGGCGTTCCTACTGACTTTGTTTCTAATAGGGGACCTCAGTTCATGGCTCGTTTTTGGCGCGCCTTTTGTGACAGGTTGGGAGTTCATTTGTCCTTTTCGTCCGGATATCATCCTGAGTCTAATGGCCAGACAGAAAGGAAAAACCAGGATGTTGAGCAGTTCTTGCGTTGTTTTGTGGCAGACAATCAAGAGGAGTGGTCGGAGTTTCTGCCACTTGCTGAATTTGCTCTTAACAACCATACATCCTCTTCTGCCGGTTGTTCGGCTTTTTTTTGTTGTACCGGGAGACATCCGTTGTTTGGGTCATTCTCCAAATTGGTATCGGCCGTGCCTGAAGAGGAGAACTTTTCTGGTGATTTGGAGAGAGTTTGGACGGATGTGTGTGGTAATCTTCAGGAGGCTAACAGAAAATCTAAAAGGTACTTTGATAGGAAAAGGCAAGAGGTTTTGTTTGCTATTGGTGACATGGTTTGGTTGTCCTCTAAGAATCTGCGTTTGAGGATTCCTTCTAAAAAATTGGGTCCCAAGTTTGTAGGGCCCTTCAAGGTGCTTCAGGTTGTTAACCAATCTGCTGTTAGGTTGGAGGTTCCTACCTCCTGGAAGATTAATCCGGTGTTTCATGTTTCTCTGTTGAAAAGAGCTGATGTGTCGGATGGAGACGCCTCTGCCTCTGTTCCACTGGTGGTGGAGGATGGGGAATATGAAATTTCCTGCATCCTAAATTCTAGACGTTATAGAGGGAGTTTGCAGTATCTCGTTGTTTGGAAGGGTTTCGGACCCGAGGATAACTCATGGGTGAGGGCGGATGATGTTTCTGCGTCCAGACTTGTCAGAGCATTTCACAAGAGGTTTCCGGGTAAGACTGGGCCTAGGGGATCCGGAGGATCCTCTTAGAAGGGGGGGTACTGTTAGAACTCTCCTGTTAGTTTTTTCTATCTTGCTGGTCACATGACTTTTTTTTGCCTACTTAATCTTGCTCTGCCCTTCTGGCTTTGCTGGACTTCATTGTAACTTCTACTCTTAAGCTAGCCGGGTGCTTTGTTACCTTACTCAAATAGTTTTGCTTGGTCTTCAGACCTCTATGTTCTATGTTGTTTTGTTTTTCTTTTTACTGCTACAACTTCTGTTAGGAGGTGTCCATCTTTTCTCCCAGTCCCTAGTGCTTGTAGGGATCCCTTCCTCGCATCTATAGGTCTTCGTTCAGACTAGCTGAGGACTTTAGCGGGTCTGATCGCAGGATCAGGTTCCCCGTTACATCGTAGGGATTGAGCTTAGTTCTATTGTAGGGACAGATATCCCTTTCTTTCCTTAATGCTTGTAGCAGAACATAACAAGTAGATCATTAGAGACTTTAGTGAGGGTGGTTTCAGTAGAGTGTTAAGAGCGGAAACCAGATTGAAGAGGGTCGAGAAGAGAGTTATCTGAAAGAGCGGATAAGACCGCTGTGGACCAGGTGTTCCAGGAGTTTAGAGATGAAGGGAAGATTAGAGACAGGTCCATAGTTAGAGGCACAGTTTTGGTCGAGGGATGATTTTTTTAAGTAATGGATGTATGATGGCATGTTTAAATGAGGAGTGAAAGATACCGGAAGAGAGAGAGGTTGAATATTTTTGTTAGGCGAGAGGTGATATTAGGGGAAAGGGTCAAAAGGAGATGTGACGGAATTTGGTCACTGATGCAAGTGGTAGGGCGAGAAGATGCAAGGAGCCTAATTACTTCTTCTTCTGTGACTGGTTCAAAATCAGAGAGTGAGCTAGATGCAGCGGGGAAGGGAGGGCAGAGCATGGTATGAGCGGATTGGGAGATAATTTCCTGTCGGATGTGGTCAATTTTTTCTTTGAAATAATTGGCCACATCGTCAGCGTGGAGATCTGTAGTTGGAGCCTACAGTTTTGGGTTCAGTACGGAGTGAAAGTGTCAAAGAGATGTTTGGGGTTATTGGATAGTGAGGTGATGAGGTTGTTGAAATAGGTTTGCTTGGAGAGGTGAAGGGCAGAGTTATATGTTTTAAGCATAAACTTGTAATGGATGAGATCTTCGGGTAGATTAGATTTTCTCCACAGACATTCGGCGTACCTGGAGCACCGCTGCAGAAACGTGTTTGCAGCGTGTGCCACGGTTGTCGCCATCTGTGTCGTATTGTTCTATGTGTAGGAGGTGCAATTTCATCCAGGGCACTTTGCAGGGTTTCGTTGTAATGCAGAAGTGCAGAATCTGGACATGAGAAGGAGGAGATAGGGGCCAACGATGACTGCAAGTTCTTCATAAGTTTCTGGGTGTTAATGGCCTGTATGTTTCTATATGTGTAGAAAGTCAGGGTGACCTGAGCGGGATGGCAGTTCTTGATAGAGAATGAAAGAAGGTTGTGGTCAGAGAGTGGGAGAGGGGAATTTGTGAAATCATCCATTGAGCAAAGCCGGGAGAAAACCAATTTGAGGGAGTTTCCGTCTTCATGCGTGGGGGAGTTAGTATGCTGCAAGAGGCCCGAAAGAGAAGGTTAGAGATAAAAGATGAGAAGCAGATGGGGAGATGGGAAGAGCAATGGGGATGTTGAAATCACCCATGATGAGGGTGGGGATGTCACAGGAGAGAAAATGTGGAAGCAGGTGGCAAATTGATCCAGGAACTGATGAGAAGGGTCGGGAGGACGATACACCACCGCCACTCGCATGGAGAAGGGGATGTAGAGTCTGACAGCATGGCCCTCAAAAGAAGGGAAGACAATTGAGGGTACTTGAGGGATAACCTGAAAAGTACATTTGGGTGATAAGAGCAGACCAACGCCTCCAATTGCCCTGTTGTCCGATCTTGGGGTATGAGAGAGGTGTAGTCCACCATATGAGGTAGCAGCAGCAGCAGCAGCGGTGGTGTCTGACTGCAGGATCCAGATTTCAGTAAGAGCTAAAAGGTTAAGAGAATTTGAAAGGAAGAAGTCATGGGTGAAGGGGAGTTTATTACACACTGAGCGAGAATGCCAAAGGGCACAATTAAAAGAGACAGAAGGCATGCAGGGAATATTAATAAGATTAGAGGGGTTTCTGAGTGTAGCAGTTGGAAGGTTTGACTTGCTATAACATGGGGGGCCAGGGTTTGGAGCGATATCTCCTGCGACTAGAAGAAGGAGAATAGAAAGAGTGAGTAGATGTTAAGTGATTTGTGAGAGCGTCTTGTGTGTTGGATGGTGAGACTGAGTGGATTTGTGCTGTTTAGCAGTGTGAAAAGAGCGTGAGTGCTATACATATAAGAGGAAAGGACAGAGGGGCCGATATCAATGGAGTGTAAAGAGTTAATGCAAGGGTGGTGGATGTGAGTGAATGCAGCAGCCAGGATATAAATTATACAAATGAATATGGTGAATATGTGTTGCAATTCAAATGTAGAGGGAACATATTTTTTTATTTGTCTTACCTGTCTCCTTCCCTGTCTAACTGCCATGTTTAACTGCGGTGTACTTTGATCCATGAACTGCCATGTTTAACTGCGGCGTACTTTGATATATGTACTTAGATTAAATGTTCATAACTGCTACCCCTGTATAAATGCTTCCCCAGACTATGTCTCAATATATAGTCATGGACAAAAGTTTTGAGAATGACACAAATTTTAATTTTTACAAAGTCTACTGCTTCACTTTTTCTAATGGCAATTTGCATATACTCCCGAATGTTATAAAGAGTGATCAGCTTAACAGCAATTACTTGCAAAGTCAATATTTGGCTAGAAAATGAACTTTATCCCCCAAAACACATTTCAACATCATTGCAGCCCTGCCTTAAAAGGACCAGCTAACCTCTTTTCAGTGATTGCTCCATTAACACAGGTGTGGGTGTTGATGAGGACAAGACTGGAGATCAATCTGTCATGATTAAGTAAGAATGACACCACTGGACACTTTAAAAGGAGGCTGGTGCTTGGCATCATTGTTTCTCTTCTGTTAACCATGGTTATCTCTAAAGAAACACGTGCAGTCATCATTGCAATGCACAAAAATGGCCTAACAGGGAAGAGTATCGCAGCTAGAAAGATTGCACCTCAGTCAACAATCTATCGCATCATCAAGAACTTCAAGGAGAGAGGTTCCATTGTTGCCAAAAAGGCTCCAGGGCGCCCAAGAAAGACCAGCAAGCGCCAGGACCATCTCTTAAAAGTGTTTCAGCTGCGGGATCGGACTACCAGCAGTGCAGAGCTTGCTCAGGAATGGCAGCAGGCAGGTGTGAGTGCATCTGCACGCACTGTGAAGCGGAGACTCTTGGAGCAAGGCCTGGTCTCAAGGAGGGCAGCAATGAAGCCACTTCTCTCCAGAAAAAACATCATGGACAGACTGATATTCTGCAAAAGGTACAGGCAGTGGACTGCTGAGGACTGGGGTAAAGTTATTTTCTCTGATGAATCCCCTTTTCGATTATTCGGGACATCAGGAAAACGCCTCATTCGGAGAAGATAAGGTGAGCGCTACCACCAGTCTTGTCTCATGCTAACTGTTAAGCATCCTGAAACCATTCATGTGTGGGGTTGCTTCTCAGCCAAGGGAATCGGCTCTCTCACAGTCTTGCCTAAAAACACAGCCATGAATAAAGAATGGTACCAGAATGTCCTCCAAGAGCAACTTCTCCCAACCCTCCAAGAGCAGTTTGTTGATCAACAATGCCTTTTCCAGCATGATGGAGCACCTTGCCATAAAGCAAAGGTGATAACTAAATGGCTCAGGGAACAAAACATAGAGATTTTGGGTCCATGGCCTGGAAACTCCCCAGATCTTAATCCCATTGGGAACTTGTGGTCAATCATCAAGAGACGGGTGGACAAACAAAAACCTAAAAATTCTGACAAAATGAAAGCATTGATTGTGCAAGAATGGACTGCTACCAGTCAGGATTTGGTCCAGAAGTTGATTGAGAGCATGCCAGGGAGAATTGCAGAGGTCCTGAAGAAGAAGGGTCAACACTGCAAATATTGACTTGCTGCATTAACTCATTCTAACTGTCAATATAAGCTTTTGTTACTCATATGTTTGCAATTATATTTCTGTCTGTGATAAAAACATCTGTCAAACACACATAAAAACCAGAGGGCAGCAGCTCATGTGAAAATATAATATTTGTGTCATTCTCAAAACTTTTGGCCATGACTGTATAGGAGGCTAGTTCTAAGAACTTTATTTTTTTTCCATCTCTCAGGCTAGTTTCACATTTGCGTCGTTGTGCACAACACATAGTGCGCAACTAAAAAACCGTGCAAAAACGCATACAAGCGCTTGCAAGCGCATGTTTTTTTTAACACATCAATGTACACGACAAAAAACCGTAGCGTTTATATGCATTTATCAAGCGTTTGGCATGCGTTTGCGTTTTTTTAGGCACATGAGTCTCACATTTCACAGGAGGAAAATCCTTGAAACAGACTCCATCAATGGACACCAGTGGGCGAGTGTCATGGGACTTCTTTATATAGACCCTGTTCACTTGAATTCTTCAGATTTTGCTGCTGTTTCCTGTGTCACCATGGATCTGCGTTGGGAGAGTTTTCGCTTCAACTTGGATCTGGACATTGCGCTGTTTCTGGCTTTTGCTTTTGCTTGCCAGCAACAAAGGGAGAGAGAGAGACAGCGAAGACTGCAGTGGCTGCGTTTTTGGAGACATCCGATTATTGACATCCGATTATCGAGCTCAAGGCAAACCCGGCAAAATTTTCTGACTATACACAGATGTCCCAAGAAAGCTTCATGTATTTGCTTGGTCATGTTGATGGAGCCATCTGGAGACAGGACATACAGCTCCGTCGTGCAATTCCTCCTGAGGAACGGCTCCTCGTCACATTACGGTACGTAATATTAAACCAATGCGTGCATAATTGTTTTTGTTCTGCCATGTACTAAAAGCCTGCAGAATTATAGTTCTGCCATGCACAGATTTATTTTTCATCTCAGTGTTTTGCCAAAGCGTAGACAATCACAATTTTTCTTCATCTATTTTGCAGATTCCTGGCTTCTGGTGAGACCCTCTCTTCACTCCACTTCCAGTACTGGCTTTGAATCTCCACCTTGTCGGGAATAGTTGCGTACACTTGCAGGGCTTTGTGGGACGTTCTCTGTCCTGAATTTATGCACCTGCCCACTGAGGAAAAGTGGCTTGAAATATCTGATCAATTCCTGACAGTCTGCAATTTCCCCAACTGTTTAGGAGCTGTGGATGGGAAACACATCAGGATAACAAAACCCCCAACAAGTGGCTCTGAGTACTATAATTATAAAAAGTACTTTTCTACGGTACTCATGGCCATTGCGGATGCAGACTGCAGGTTTATTGCGGTTGATAAGGATATAGAATATACCGCACACTCTGGAGGAATTCTATGCAAAATAGTATAAGTTTTATTAATGTAAAAATCAGGGAGCAAACATATATACAAAGCGATTGGCAGAACAATTTGACATTTCGACTCTCCCGAGTCTTAATCATAACATCGCTATAAGAAAAAACAAAACATGTGATATATAATTATTTCATAAAATGAAACATAATGAAAACAAGAAGAAATAAAGATAAAATTAAAAAACAACCAGTTATGAGCAATGTCATATAGCGACATAGAACACTGCAAGCACTAATTGCTCACCTCAAGAGGTGAAAATGTGTGGAAAATCTGAAAATGGTGATTAAGTAAATATTAAAATAGAAGTAATTTATAGATAAAGAGTCAGAATAATATAGAATACAGGTCATTCTTTATTACAGGAAAAAGTGAGGTTACCTTAATACAAAGACAATGTGTAATCTGGATTTTCCTAGAAGGAAAATAGAGTAAACTCTGGTAGGGAAGGAAAAATACAATATTAGATCACGTGTTAAGACTAGAAGAATATGGTTGTATAAGTTAAAGTTTTATGGGGTACCTGTATGTTATTAGGCAATTGCCAAAAATTCAACCCTGTAGGTAGGGGTTAATATTGATCCATATAGGTATAGTGCCAAGAATTATAGAAATGCTGGTAAAAGCCAGAAGCGCTAAAGAGAAGTGTCCTCTTAGTTATATTAGTAACGGTATACAAAGAACGGTAGGTTATAGTGGAATATTACCTGACGCTCTGTGTCTCCCAGCGGCGCTCCGGCACCTTGCTGTGCGTGGCGTGCATGTTGCAGGCAGACGCTGTAGTTAAATACCTCTGGTGACCGCCGGACCAGAAGTGCGTCATCTGGTCCAGAAGACAACAGACGCAGGAGTGAGAGAGACATGTGCGCCTGCGCAGCAGGACTCGAGGCACAGAGCAAGTGGAAGCACAATGAAAAAGAGCTATTATGAGGGCATAATTAGGAAAATGAAGTATATAGCGGTCATGATCAATTAAGTAGATATGTAAATATACATATATGTAAATATACATATAAAGGGGATCTGCAGTGAATCACCAGGTAATTTACATAAATAATATACGGGACATAAGCAAGGTAAACGGAAACACGAGAAAAAAGCTATTATGTGTACATCATATAAAAATAAAGTATACAATGGTCATAGTAAATCAAATATATATGAATAAATGTATACATATATATAGATACTAGCTATTAACCCTTTCTACATCCAGGTGGCAAGCATTTTTATAGGTACATGGTCTCCCATTCTGGTATGTGCTGCCCCCTCCTATCCTGGTATGCATGGCACCCCTCATCCCTATCCTGGTATGTATGGTCCCCTCACCCCACCCAAATCTACTATGCATGGCACCCCGTTCCTCATCCTGGTATGCATGGTCCCCTCATCCCCCAATCCTGATATGCATGGTACCCCCTTATCCCTATCCTGGTATGCATGGTCCCCTCACCACTCTATCCTGATGTGCATGGTCCCCTCAACCCCCCAACCCTGATGTGCATGGTCCGCTCACCCCCAATCCTGATGTGCATGGTCCCCTCACCCCCCAACCCTGATGTGCATGGTCCGCTCACCCCCCAATCCTGATGTGCATGGTCCCCTCACCCCCAATCCTGATGTGCATGGCCCCCTCACCCCCCAACCCTGATATGCATGGTCCTCTCACCCCCCAACCCTGATGTGCATGTTCCCCTCACCCCCCAATCCTGATGTGCATGGTCTCACCCCCCAATCCTGATGTGCATGATCCCCTGACCCCCAATTCTGATATGCATGGTCCCCTTTAACCCCCCAATCCTGATATGCATGGTACCCTCACCCCCAATCCTGATATGCATGGTCCCCTCACCCCCAATCCTGATATGCATGGTCCCCTCACCCCCCAATCCTGGTATGCATGGTCCCCTCACCCCCAATCCTGATGTGCATGGTCCCCTCACCCCCTATCCTGGTATGCATGGTCCTCTCACCCCCTATCCTGGTGTGCATGGTCCCCTCTCCCCCCAATCCTGATGTGCATGGTCCCCTGGCAAGCATTTTTAAAGGTATATAGGTCTCCCATGCTGGTATGTGCTGCCCCCCTCCTATACTGCTATGCATGGCACCCCTCATCCCTATCCTGGTATGCATGGTCCCCTCACCACTCTATCCTGATGTGCATGGTCCCCTCAACTCCCCAACCCTGATGTGCATGGTCCGCTCCCCCCCAATCCTGATGTGCATGGTCCCTCACCCCCCAATCCTGATGTGCATGGTCCCCTCACCCCCCAACCCTGATGTGCATGGTCCGCTCACCCCCCAATCCTGATGTGCATGGTCCCCTCACCCCCAATCCTGATGTGCATGGCCCCCTCACCCCCCAACCCTGATATGCATGGTCCTCTCACCCCCCAACCCTGATGTGCATGTTCCCCTCACCCCCCAATCCTGATGTGCATGGTCTCACCCCCCAATCCTGATGTGCATGATCCCCTGACCCCCAATTCTGATATGCATGGTCCCCTTTACCCCCCAATCCTGATATGCATGGTACCCTCACCCCCAATCCTGATATGCATGGTCCCCTCACCCCCAATCCTGATATGCATGGTCCCCTCACCCCCCAATCCTGGTATGCATGGTCCCCTCACCCCCAATCCTGATGTGCATGGTCCCCTCACCCCCTATCCTGGTATGCATGGTCCTCTCACCCCCTATCCTGGTGTGCATGGTCCCCTCTCCCCCCAATCCTGATGTGCATGGTCCCCTGGCAAGCATTTTTAAAGGTATATAGGTCTCCCATGCTGGTATGTGCTGCCCCCCTCCTATACTGCTATGCATGGCACCCCTCATCCCTATCCTGGTATGCATGGTACCCCTCATCCCTATGCTGGTATGTATGGTCCCCTCACCCCCACCCAAATCTGGTATGCATGGCACCCCATTCCTCATCCTGGTATGCATGGACGCCTCATCACCCAATCCTGGTATGCATGGTACCCCCTCATCCCTATCCTGGTATGCAAGGTACCAGCTCACCATATCCTGGTATTCATGGTTCCCTCACCCCCAGTGGTGGGATTCAGCCGGTTCTCCCCGGTTCGATGGAACCGCTTGTTCAAAAAGCAGCCGGTTCCCCGAACCGGGGAGAATTAGGGCGGCGATCCGGTACTATTTTCAGCCAGCTTGCAGCGCCGCAACACCGCCAGCCCCAGCCCCCGCGGACTGATCTCTGCAGCGCGCCACTACCATCTTTAGTCACGAGGCGGAGAGGAGAGGTACTGTGTGTGTGAGCTGAGCTGCCTCGCTGCGGCTCTGCCTGGGCCCTGGAGTGGAGAGTGTGTCTGTGCTGTGGACTGAGGTCGGTGGTCTGACCGCCCGGCGTCTATCTATGATAGATAGACGCCGGTCAGAGTGAGCTGAGCTGCCTGGGCCCTGGTGTGGAGTCTCCACTCCAGGGCCCAGGCAGCGCCGCAGCTCAGCTCACTCTGACCGGCGTCTATCTATGATAGATAGACGCCGGGCGGTCAGACAACCAACCTCAGTCCACACAGCACAGACACACTCTCCACTGTGGAGAGTGTGTCTGTGCTGTGGACTGAGGTGGTCTGACTGCCCGGCGTCTATCTATGATAGATAGACGCCGGTCAGAGTAGTACAGGGATGGAGATGATGATAATGAGGACTAGAGATGGAGATGATGATGACGATGACGACCAGGGATGATGACGATGATGACGACGACCAGGGATGATGATGATGATGATGACAATCAGGGTTGATGACGACGACAACCAGGGATGATGATGATGACGATCAGGAATGATGATGATGATGATGACGACAACAACCAGGGATTTTGATGATGATGACCGTGGATTATGATGACCAGGGATGATGATGATGATGACCAAGGCTGATGACCAGGAATGAGGATGATGATGTTGACCAGGGATGATGATGAGGAGGAGGACCAGGGATGGAGATCATGATGATGAGGACCAGGGAATGGGATGGAGATCATAATGAGGACCAGGATGGAGCTGACAAGGAGGACCAGTGATGGAGGATGCATGACGCAGCCTCCCCCTCATCCTCTCTCCTGCCACCTGCGCCTTTTGAGCATCCTCTAGAAGAGCCAGTGGTGGGATTCAGACGGTTCTCCCCGGTTCGATGGAATCGCTTGTTCAAAAAGCAGCCGGTTCCCCGAACCGGGGAGATTTAGAGCGGCGATCCGGTACTATTTTACTGCAGCGCCGGCGCGCCGCAACACCGCCAGGCCCCGGCCCCCGCGCACTGATCTCTGCAGTGCGGTGATAGGGTAGCGCCGCGGCCATCTTCTTTTAGTCACGAGGCGGAGCCGGAGTGTGAGGTGAGTACTGTGTGAGCTGCTGCTGAGCTGCGGTGCGCATGCAGCGCTGCCTGGAGTGAAGCTGGAGGAGTGTGTGTGTGGACTGAGGTGGTCTGACCAGCGTCTATCTATGATAGATAGACGCCGGTCAGACCACCTCAGTCCACACCACCACACACTCCACTCCAGAAATGTGTGACACTGGTTGTCCGACTCCGAGCGCCATATTAGTTGTGGGCCTTGTGGCGATTTCTCTCTTTCGATAATGAGCCGGGCCCCCTTTACTTGCTGTGAAGTTGTTATCTAATGGCTGTGTTTCCGGCCGCGTTATCATTTGGTGGCAGGTTCCGAGCAGTCGCCCCGTGAAGCAGTCGTGTTTGGGCTTCCTATTTTGGCGGGTTTTTGTGAGAGGCGGAGTAGGGAGGGACTGGGGCTTGTTCGCCAGCGGGTCCGGTAATTGTGTGTGCAGTAGGTGTTGTATAACATGGTGACATCTGGAGCATAACTGTGACTGGTGCGTTTAACCCTTGCCAAGCCGGCCTCAGTATAACGCCTGGTTTGGTCGTGGAGGACCCCCCTTCCCCAATGGCGCACACTGAAGGCAGCATACAGCCCCTTGTACTGTCCGTTGTCATGATAACGCCACTAATAACCGGACAATGTGAGGGCTGAGCCCTGCTGTGACCGCGACAGTCTTGGTGCTGTGTGAACTAGACGTGCGCTCGCTTTATCTGGAGGTTCCCGACGCTTGTGCACTGTTCTGATCTCATTCCAATTTATTTTTAGTCAACTGACTGCGCCCCTACTTGTATATGTTTGAGGAAAAGGTGTGTGTAAATGGGTGTGGCTTACAAATGGGTGTGGCTTACAAATGGGTGTGGCTTACAAATGGGTGTGGTTTTTCCGACACACAAACACAGAACCTGTTATTAAAAATTTGAATCCCACCCCTGCTCACCCCACAATCCCGTTATGCATGGTCCTCTCACCCCCCAATCCTGGTATGTATGGTCCCCTCACCCCCCCAATCCTGATGTGCATGGTCCCCTCACCCCTTATCCTGGTATGCATGGTCCTCTCACCCCCTATCATGGTGTGCATGGTCCCCTCACCCCCCAATCCTGATGTGCATGGTTCCCTGGCAAGCATTTTAAAAGGTATATGGTCTCCCATGCTGGTATGTGCTGCCCCCCTCCTCTCCTGGTATGCATGGAACCCCTCATCCCTATCCTGGTATGCATGGTACCCTCATCCTTATGCTGGTATGCATGGTCCCCTCACCCCACCCAAATCTGGTATGCATGGCACCCCATTCCTCATCCTGGTATGCATGGACACCTCATCACCCAATCCTGGTATGCATCTTTCCCCCTCTTTCTATCCTGATATGCATGGTACCTGCTCATCCATATCCTGGTATTCATGGTTTCCTCACCCCCAATCCTGATGTGCATGGTCCCCTCACCCCCCAATCCTGGTGTGCATGGTCCCTCACCCCCTATCCTGGTATGCATGGTCCTCTCACCCCCTATCCTGGTGTAAATGGTTCCCTCACCCCCCAATCCTGATGTGCAAGGTCCCCTCACCCCCAATTCTGGTATGAATGGTCCCCTCACCCCCCAATCCTGGTATGAATGGTCCCCTCACACCAATCCTGATGTGCATGGTCCCTCACCCCCCAATCCTGATGTGCATGGTCCGCTCACCCCCCAATCTGATGTGCATGTCCTCACCCCATGATGTGCATGGTCCCTCACCCCCCAATCCTGATGTGCATGGTCCCTCACCCCCAACCTGATGTGCATGGTCCTCTCACCCCCCAATCCTGATGTGCATGGTCCCTCACCCCCAATCCTGATGTGCATGGTCCCCTCACCCCCAATCCTGATGTGCATGGCCCCTCACCCCCCAATCCTGATTGCATGGTCCCCTTCCCCCCAATCTGATATGCATGGTCCCCCCCCCTCCTGATGTGCATGTCCCCTCACCCCCCAATCCGATGTGCATGGTCCCTCACCCCCCAATCCTGATGTGCATGGCCCTCACCCCCCAATCCTGATGTGCATGGTCCCACCACAACCTAGTCATGGTCCCCACCCCATCCTGATTGCATGTCCCCTCACCAATCTGATGTGCATGGTCCCCTCACCCCCCAACCTGATGTGCAATGGTCCTCTCACCCCCCAACCCTGATGTGCATGGTCCCCTACCCCCAATCTGATGTATGTTGCATCCTGATGTCATGACCCCTCACTCAATTATGTAGCATGGTCCCCCTCACCCCCCAATCCAGATTGCATGGTACCTCTCACCCCAATCCTGATATGCATGGCCTCACTCCCAATCCTGATAGCATGGTCCCCTCACCCCCAATCCTGGTATGCATGGTCCCTTACCCCCAATCCTGTATGGCATGGATCCCCACCCTCAATCCTGATGTGCATGGTCCCCTAACATCCCAATCCTGTTGTGCATGGTCCCCTCACCCCCCCAATCCTGATGTGCATGGTCCCCTCACCCCATATCCTGGTATGCATGGTCCTCTCAACCCATCCTGGATAAATGCCCCACCCCATCTGATGGTCCCCTCACCCCCAATTCTGGTATGAATGGTCCCTCACCCCAAATCCTGGTATGAATGTTCCCCTCACTCCATCCTGATGTGCATGGTCCGCTACCACCCAATCCTGATGTGCATGGTCGCTCACCCCCAATCCTGATGTGCATGGTCCCTCACCCCCAATCCTGATATGCATGGTCCCTCACCCCCCTAATCCTGATGTGCATGGTCCTCTCACCCCCCAATCCTGATGTGCATGGTCCTCTCACCCCCCAACTCTGTATGCATGGTCCGCTCACCCCCAATCCTGATGTGCATGGTCCCTTCATCCCAATCCTGATGTGCATGGCCCCCTCACCCCCCAATCCTGATATGCATGGCCCCCTCTCCCACCAATTCTGGTATCATGGTCCCTCACCACTCTATCCAGATGTGCATGGTCCCCTCACCCCCAACCTGATGTGCAAGGTCCGCTCACCCCCCAATCCTGATGTGCATGGTCCCTCACCCCCCAATCCTGATGTGCATGGTCCCTCACCCCACAACCTGATGTGCATGGTCCGCTCACCCCCAATCCTGATGTGCATGGTCCCTCACCCCCAATCCTGATGTGCATGGCCCCCTCACCCCCCACCCTGATGTGCATGGCCCTTTCACCCCCCAACCCTGATGTGCATGGTCCCCTTACCCCCCAATCCTGATGTGCATGGTTTCACCCCCCCAATCCTGATGTGCATGATCCCTCACTCCCAATTCTGTTATGCATGGTCCCCCTCACCCCCCAATCCAGATATCCATGGTACCCTCACCCCCAATCCTGATATGCATGGTCCTCTCACCTCCCAATCCTGATATGCATGGTCCCTCACCCCCAATCCTGGTATGCATGGTCCCCTCACCCCCAATCCTGGTATGCATGGTCCCCCACCCCTCAATCCTGATGTGCATGGTCCCCTCACCACCCCAATCCTGATGTGCATGGTCCCTCACCCCCCAATCCTGATGTGCATGGTCCCCTCACCCCCTATCCTGGTATGCATGGTCCTCTCACCCCCTATCCTGGTGTAAATGGTTCCCTCACCCACCAATCCTGAGTGCAAGGTCCCTCACCCCAATTCTGGTATGAATGGTCCCTCACCCCCCAATCCTGGTATGAATGTTCCACTCATCACCCAATCCTGAGTGCATGGTCCGCTCACCCCCAATCCTGATGTGCATGGTCCTCTCACCCCCAATCCTGATGTGCATGGTCCCCTCACCCCCCAATCCTGATGTGCATGGTCCTCTCACCCCCAATCCTGATGTGCATGGTCCTCTCACCCCCCAACTCTGTTAGCATGGTCCACTCACCCCCAATCCTGATGTGCATGGTCCACCTCACCCAATCCTGATTGCATGGCCCCTCACCCCAATCCTGAATGCATGGTCCTCTCACCTCCCAATCCTGATATGCATGGTCCCCTCACCCCAATCCTGGTATGCATGGTCCCTCACCCCCCAATCCTGGTATGCATGGTCCCTCACCCCTCAATCCTGATGTGCATGGTCCCCTCACCACCCAATCCTGATGTGCATGGTCCCCTCACCCCCCAATCCTGATGTGCATGGTCCCCTCACCCCCTATCCTGGTATGCATGGTCCTCTCACCCCCTATCCTGTGTAAATGGTTCCCTCACCCACCAATCCTGATGTGCAAGGGCCCCTCACCCCCAATTCTGGTATGAATGGTCCCCTCACCCCCCAATCCTGGTATGAATGTTCCCCTCATCACCCAATCCTGATGTGCATGGTCCGCTCACCCCCCAATCCTGATGTGCATGGTCCGCTCACCCCCCAATCCTGATGTGCATGGTCCTCTCACCCCCAATCCTGATGTGCATGGTCCCCTCACCCCCCAATCCTGATGTGCATGGTCCTCTCACCCCCATCCTGATGTGCATGGTCCTCTCACCCCCAACTCTGATAGCATGGTCCGCTCACCCCCAATCCTGATGTGCATGGTCCCCTCATCCCCAATCCTGATGTCATGGCCCCCCCCACCCCCCCAATCCTGATATGCATGCCCCTCTCCCCACCAATTCTGGTATGCATGGTCCCTCACCACTATATCCTGATGTGCATGGTCCCCTCACCCCCCAACACTGATGTGCAAGGTCCGCTCACCCCCAATCCTGATGTGCATGGTCCCCTCACCCCCCAATCCTGATGTGCATGGTCCCCTCACCCCACAACCTGATGTGCATGGTCCGCTCACCCCCCAATCCTGAGTGCATGGTCCCTCACCCCCAATCCTGATGTGCATGGCCCCCTCCACCCCCAACCCTGATGTGCATGGCCCTCTCACCCCCCAACCTGTTGCATGGTCCCTACCCAATCCTGATGTGCATGGTTCACCCCCAACCTGATGTGCAGTCCCTCACCCCCAATCCTGATTTGCATGGTCCCTCACCCCCAATCCAGATTGCAGGCCCTCACAACCTCACAATGAATGCATGGTAGCTCTCCATCAGAATTATATTCATGTCCCTCCCAATCAGATGATGCATGGGACAAACCTGATGATCCCACCTCACTACTGTGTGCAATGCTCACATAATATATGATGCATCGGAGTCAAACAGTGATGATCCCCACCTCTGTATGTTGAAGCTCACTAACATAAGGTTATGAACTGCATTTATGGAAGCAAACAGCTGAATAGAATACCCCACCTCTGCTATCGTGTTGAATGCTTGCACTATATATTAATGGTATGAACTGCATTCAGTGGAAGCAAACAGCTGAATAGAATCCCCACCTCTGCTATCTGTGTTGAATGCTGCACTATATATTAATGGTATGAACTGCATTCAGTGGAAGCAAACAGCTGAATAGAATCCCCACCTCTGCTATCTGTGTTGAATGCTGCACTATATATTAATGGTATGAACTGCATTCAGTGGAAGCAAACAGCTGAATAGAATCCCCACCTCTGCTATCTGTGTTGAATGCTGCACTATATATTAATGGTATGAACTGCATTCAGTGGAAGCAAACAGCTGAATAGAATCCCCACCTCTGCTATCTGTGTTGAATGCTGCACTATATATTAATGGTATGAACTGCATTCAGTGGAAGCAAACAGCTGAATGATAGAATCCCCACCTCTGCTATCTGTGTTGTATGCTGCACTATATATTAATGGTGTGCACCCCATACTTCTGCTTGCTGCCAAGCACTGCTTTACCATCTTGCAACATAGTTTAATGTGCCTGGCAATAATGCTTTGGAATAATTCATTTTTGCACTGTGTTTAAAATACTTACTGCTTTATATCCTGTGACTTGGGCCTCTCTAGATCCTATCAGGTGGAAGGTGGTAAAGCATATAGATGTTGCTAGGTTGCCTTTGATGATCTAACCACCCCCTGGTGTGCTGGCCCCAGCTGGCAAATTATCCCAAAACAGCCCCCACAATCCCACTTTCCTGACCCTGTAGTGTGGACTATATATTTAGGAGTAGTCTAAGGGGCGCACGCAGTAAGGGGGCGCACCATCACAGAAAGCAAAGCATCACGAAAGACAAGCATCGAGTAAAAGGCAGTTATCCATGGCAGTTAATCAGGGCTGGAATCAGGTAGCCCACACTTTGCTTTCTTTTAAATTATGTTCTTTATCTCTATCCTCCTGTGTTCCCTTGCCATCCACATTCACTGCCCCATCCCCCCTCCATCACGACTCATATACATCAGCCCCTCCATACTTCCCTCTCCCATGTACAGTTCCCATGTACTCCTCACCTTCCTAAGAAAACTCAGCCCATCTTGCCCAAACATATCTCAGAAAAAACCTATTTATAAATCCAACAACTACCTGCTCTTTATCTTCCTACTCCTACTGATTTCAGGGGACATCTCCCCCAACCCTGGTCCATCCCCCAACCTCAATCCCTACCCTACCTCATTTCGAAACCATAATAATCTTGTTAATATTACTTGCACTCCCTCATCTCCTTCTTTCAACTGTGCCCTCTGGAATCCAAGGTCTGCATGCAATAAACTATCTTTCCTGCACAACTACTTTCTGAACAACTCTCTTCATCTGTTGGCCCTCACTGAAACCTGGATTCAGGATTCTGACACGGTCTCCCCTGCTGCCATTTCCTATGGTGGCTTACAGTTCTCCCATTCCCCGAGACCCACAAACAGACATGGTGGTGGAGTTGGCATACTCCTGTCCCCACAATGCACTTTCCAGGTCATCCCCCCAATTCCATCACTCTCATTCCCTTCTTTTGAGGTCCACACCATCAGGCTCTTCCATCCCCTCTCCCTCAGAATAGCGGTCATATATCGGCCCCCAGGCTCATCCACCCAGTTCCTTGACCACTTCTCAGCCTGGCTGCCGCACTTCATGTCCTCAGAACTACCAACCCTTATCCTTGGAGACTTCAACATCCCCATTAACAGTCCTACTTCCACATCTGCATCTCAGCTTCCATCACTAACCACTTCTCTAGGCCTCTCACAGCTTTCAACCTCTGAGACACACAAGGATGGCAACACCCTTGACCTGGTCTTTGTCCGCCTCTGTTCAATTTCCCACCTAAATAACTCACCGCTTCCACTATCTGACCACAACATTCTCTCCTTCACGCTCACAAATCCTCCACCACCCCAGCGAACTCCTACCTACCGCACATTCAGAAATCTGCAAGCCATTAACCCTCAGACACTTTCAGACTCCCTACACTCTTCGCTGTCCCCAATCTCCTCTTTTTCTTGTCCTAATCTGGCTGTTCAGCACTACAATGACACTCTTAGAAGCACCCTTGACCAAGTAGCACCGCTCACCCTCAGAACTTCCAAACACACAGTAAAACAGCCCTGGCTCACATCGCAAACTCACCTTCTCCAGCGATGCTCTAGGAGTGCTGAACGCCTATGGAGAAAAACCCGCACACCAGAAGACTTCATCCACTTTAAATTCATGTTAAGAACTTATAATGCTGCCCTTCACCTCGCCAAACAGACCTACTTCACCACACTGATCTCCTCACTAGCCAACAACCCCAAGAAACTTTTTGACACTTTTCACTCCCTCCTCAGGCCAAAAGCACAAGCCCCTATCACAGACATTTGTGCTTATGACCTGGCCTCCCACTTTATAGAAAAAATAGATACTATCCGTCAGGAAATCTGCTCTCAACCACCAAGTGCTGTGACTCCCATCCCACCCTGCATTTCCCCTGGCTCAATTTCCACATTTGATCCCATCACAGAAGAAGAAGTCTCCAGACTCCTCTCTTCCTCTCGTCCGACTACATGCACTACCGACCCCATCCCCTCACATCTCCTCCAGTCTCTTTCTCCTGTTGTCACAACTCACCTAACTACAATCTTCAATCTCTCACTCTCCTCTGGCATTTTCCCATCCTCCTTCAAACACTCCATCATTACTCCACTACTAAAGAAACCCGCTCTTGACCCTTCCTGCACAAACAACTACAGACCGGTCTCCAATCTCCCCTTCATCTCCAAACTTTTGGAGCGCCTAGTCTACTCCCGCCTCACCCGTTACCTCTCCACTCACTCCCTCCTAGACCCTTCACAGTCCGGCTTCCGACCCTACATTCGACTGAAACTGCACTCATCAAAGTGACCAATGACCTTCTGACAGCAAAACGTAACGGCGACCACTCTCTGCTCATTCTACTCGACCTTTCTGCAGCTTTCGACACGGTTGACCACCGTCTCCTACTGTCCAGGCTCCACTCTCTAGGTATTAAGGACACTGTTCTCTCCTGGTTCTCCTCCTATCTTTCTGACCGCTCCTTTAGTGTTTCGTTCTCTGGCTCCACTTCATCTCCTCTCCCTCTCACTGTCGGTGTACCCCAGGGCTCAGTCCTTGGCCCCCTTCTCTTCTCTCTCTACACCGCCCCAATTGGACAGACCATCAGCAGATTTGGCTTTCAGTACCATCTTTATGCTGATGACACACAATTATACACGTCATCCCCCGACCTTACCCCCGCTGTACTACAGAACGCCACCGACTGTCTGTCCGCAGTCTCCAACATCATGTCTGCTCTCTATCTGAAACTCAACCTCTCCAAAACTGAACTTCTTCTGCTCCCGCCGTCTACTAACCTCCCTAAATCTGACATTTCCCTCTCAGTGGGCGGCACCATAATAACACCCCGGCAGCAGGCTCGCTGTCTGGGTGTTATGTTTGATACCAATCTCTCCTTCACCTCCCATATACAATCTCTTGCCCGCTCTTGCCGCCTACACCTAAAGAACATCTCTAGAATCCGCCCTTTTCTCACCATGGAAACAACAAAAACCCTCACTGTAGCATTGATCCACTCCCGCCTGGACTACTGTAACGCTCTATTACTTGGCCTCCCCATTACTCGACTATCCCCTCTCCAGTCCATCCTTAATGCAGCAGCCAGGGTTATCCATCTGGCTAATCGGTACTCGGACGCGTCCGCTCTTCGCCAGTCCTTACACTGGCTGCCCATTCATTATAGGATCCAATTCAAAGTACTTGTTCTCACCCACAAAGCTCTCCACACTGCAGCACCCCCCTACATCTCCTCCCTCATTTCTATCTATCGGCCTAACCGACTGCTGCGCTCTGCAAACGACTTTCGACTAACCTCTGCACTAATCCGTACCTCCCACTCCCGACTCCAAGACTTCTCCCGCGCTGCGCCAATCCTCTGGAATGCTCTACCCCAAGAAATTAGGACTATCCACAATTTGCATGGTTTCAGGCGCTCCCTCAAAACACATCTGTTCAGAGCGGCCTATCACATTCACTAATCAAAGTCATTCTATGTGTAAGTGTGTGTGTGTGTGTAGCCCATTCACTATCTCCACCCATCCCTCACTCCCTTAAGATGGCTGGACCATCATTGTAAATGCACCATTGTATATACACACCTGTATTTTGTATCTCCCCCACCTCATTGTAGATTGTAAGCTCTCACGAGCAGGGCCGTCTTATTTTGCTTTAATTACTGTATTGTTAACGTTGTGACTTATGACTTGTGTTTTGAAACTGTTAAACTGTAAAGCGCTGCGGAATATGATGGCGCTATATAAATAAAGATTATTATTATTATTATTATTACCCTCACCCCCAATCCTGATATGCATGGTCCTCTCACCTCCCAATCCTGATATGCATGGTCCCATCACCCCCAATCCTGGTATGCATGGTCCCCTCACCCCCCAATCCTGGTATGCATGGTCCCCTCACCCCTCAATCCTGATGTGCATGGTCCCCTCACCACCCCAATCCTGATGTGCATGGTCCCCTCACCCCCCCAATCCTGATGTGCATGGTCCCCTCACCCCCTATCCTGGTATGCATGGTCCTCTCACCCCCTATCCTGGTGTAAATGGTTCCCTCACCCACCAATCCTGATGTGCAAGGTCCCCTCACCCCCAATTCTGGTATGAATGGTCCCCTCACCCCCCAATCCTGGTATGAATGTTCCCCTCATCACCCAATCCTGATGTGCATGGTCCGCTCACCCCCCAATCCTGATGTGCATGGTCCTCTCACCCCCAATCCTGATGTGCATGGTCCCCTCACCCCCCAATCCTGATGTGCATGGTCCTCTCACCCCCCAATCCTGATGTGCATGGTCCTCTCACCCCCCAACTCTGATATGCATGGTCCGCTCACCCCCAATCCTGATGTGCATGGTCCCCTCATCCCCAATCCTGATGTGCATGGCCCCCTCACCCCCCCAATCCTGATATGCATGGCCCCCTCTCCCCACCAATTCTGGTATGCATGGTCCCCTCACCACTCTATCCTGATGTGCATGGTCCCCTCACCCCCCCAACCCTGATGTGCAAGGTCCGCTCACCCCCCAATCCTGATGTGCATGGTCCCCTCACCCCCCAATCCTGATGTGCATGGTCCCCTCACCCCACAACCCTGATGTGCATGGTCCGCTCACCCCCCAATCCTGATGTGCATGGTCCCCTCACCCCAATCCTGATGTGCATGGCCCCCTCACCCCCCAACCCTGATGTGCATGGCCCTCTCCACCCCCAACCCTGATGTGCATGGTCCCCTTACCCCCCAATCCTGATGTGCATGGTTTCACCCCCCAATAATGATGTGCATGATCCCCTCACTCCCAATTCTGTTATGCATGGTCCCCCTCACCCCCCAATCCAGATATGCATGGTACCCTCACCCCCAATCCTGATATGCATGGTCCTCTCACCTCGCAATCCTGATATGCATGGTCCCTCACCCCCAATCCTGGTATGCATGGTCCCCTCACCCCCCAATCCTGGTATGCATGGTCCCCTCACCCCTCAATCCTGATGTGCATGGTTCCCTCACCACCCCAATCCTGATGTGCATGGTCCCCTCACCCCCCCAATCCTGATGTGCATGGTCCCCTCACCCCCTATCCTGGTATGCATGGTCCCCTCACCCCCTATCCTGGTGTAAATGGTTCCCTCACCCACCAATCCTGATGTGCAAGGTCCCCTCACCCCCAATTCTGGTATGAATGGTCCCCTCACCCCCCAATCCTGGTATGAATGGTCCCCTCATCACCCAATCCTGATGTGCATGGTCCGCTCACCCCCAATCCAGATGTGCATGGTCCTCTCACCCCCAATCCTGATGTGCATGGTCCCCTCACCCCCCAATCCTGATGTGCATGGTCCTCTCACCCCCAATCCTGATGTGCATGGTCCTCTCACCCCCCAACTCTGATATGCATGGTCAGCTCACCCCCAATCCTGATGTGCATGGTCCCCTCATCCCCAATCCTGATGTGCATGGCCCCCTCACCCCCCCAATCCTGATATGCATGGTCCCCTCTCCCCCTCAATTCTGGTATGCATGGTCCCCTCACCACTCTATCCTGATGTGCATGGTCACCTCACCCCCCAACCCTGATGTGCAAGGTCCGCTCACCCCCCAATCCTGATGTGCATGGTCCCCTCACCCCCCAATCCTGATGTGCATGGTCCCCTCACCCCACAACCCTGATGTGCATGGTGCGCTCACCCCCCAATCCTGATGTGCATGGTCCCCTCACCCCCAATCCTGATGTGCATGGCCCCCTCACCCCCAAACCCTGATGTGCATGGCCCTCTCACCCCCCAACCCTGATGTGCATGGTCCCCTCACCCCCCAATCCTGATGTGCATGGTTTCACCCCCCAATCCTGATGTGCATGATCCCCTCACTCCCAATTCAGATATGCATGGTCCCCCTCACCCCCCAATCCAGATATATATGGTACCCTCACCCCCAATCCTGATATGCATGGTCCCCTCACCCCCCAAGCCTGATATGCATGGTCCCCTCACCCCCAATCCTGGTATGCATGGTCCCTTCACCCCCAACCCTGGTATGCATGGTCCCTCACCCCTCAATCCTGATGTGCATGGTCCCCTCACCCCCCAATCCTGATGTGCATGGTCCCCTCACCCCCTATCCTGATATGCATGGTACCCTCACCCCCAATCCTGATATGCATGGTCCCCTCACCCACCAATCCTGATATGCATGGTCCCTCACCCCCAATCCTGGTATGCATGGTCCCCTCACCCCCAATCCTGGTATGCATGGTCCCCTCACCCCCCAATCCTGGTATGCATGGTCCCCTCACCCCTCAATCTTGATGTGCATGGTCCCCTCACCCCCCAATCCTGATGTGCATGGTCCCCTCACCCCCCCAATCCTAATTTGCATGGTCCCCTCACCCCCTATCCTGGTATGCATGGTCCTCTCACCCCCTATCCTGGTGTAAATGGTTCCCTCACCCCCCAATCCTGATGTGCAAGGTCCCCTCACCCCAATTCTGGTATGAATGGTCCCCTCACCCCCCAATCCTGGTATGAATGGTCCCCTCATCACCCAATCCTGATGTGCATGGTCCGCTCACCCCCAATCCTAATGTGCATGGTCCCCTCTCCCCACCAATTCTGGTATGCATGGTCCCCTCACCACTCTATCCTGATGTGCATGGTCCCCTCACCCCCCAACCCTGATGTGCAAGGTCCGCTCACCCCCCAATCCTGATGTGCATGGTCCCCTCACCCCCCAATCCTGATGTGCATGGTCCCCTCACCCCACAACCCTGATGTGCATGGTCCGCTCACCCCCCAATCCTGATGTGCATGGTCCCCTCACCCCCAATCCTGATGTGCATGGCCCCCTCACCCCCCAACCCTGATGTGCATGGCCCTCTCACCCCCCAACCTGATGTGCATGGTCCCCTCACCCCCAATCCTGATGTGCATGGTTTCACCCCCAATCCTGATGTGCATGATCCCCTCACTCCCAGTTCTGTTATGCATGGTCCCCCTCACCCCCCAATCCAGATATGCATGGTACCCTCACCCCCAATCCTGATATGCATGGCCCTCTCACCTCCCAATCCTGATATGCATGGTCCCCTCACCCCCAATCCTGGTATGCATGGTCCCCTCACCCCCCAATCCTGGTATGCATGGTCCCCTCACCCCTCAATCCTGATGTGCATGGTCCCCTCACCACCCCAATCCTGATGTGCATGGTCCCCTCACCCCCCAATCCTGATGTGCATGGTCCCCTCAACCCCTATCCTGGTATGCATGGTCCTCTCACCCCCTATCCTGGTGTAAATGGTTCCCTCACCCACCAATCCTGATGTGCAAGGTCCCCTCACTCCCAATTCTGGTATGAATGGTCCCCTCACCCCCCAATCCTGGTATGAATGGTCCCTTCATCACCCAATCCTGATGTGCATGGTCCGCTCACCCCCAATCCTGATGTGCATGGTCCTCTCACCATCAATCCTGATGTGCATGGTCCCCTCAGCCCCCCAATCCTGATGTGCATGGTCCTCTCACCCCCCAATCCTGATGTGCATGGTCCTCTCACCCCCAACTCTGATATGCATGGTCAGCTCACCCCCAATCCTGATGTGCATGGTCCCCTCATCCCTAATCCTGATGTGCATGGCCCCCTCACCCCCCCAATCCTGATATGCATGGTCCCCTCTCCCCTCAATTCTGGTATGCATGGTCCCCTCACCACTCTATCCTGATGTGCATGGTCCCTCACCCCCCCCAACCCTGATGCGCCAAGCCCGCTCACCCCCCAATCCTGATGTGCATGGTCCCCTCACCCCCAATCCTGATGTGCATGGTCCCCTCACCCCACAACCCTGATGTGCATGGTCCGCTCACCCCCCAATCCTGATGTGCATGGTCCCCTCACCCCCAATCCTGATGTGCATGGCCCCCTCACCCCAAACCCTGATGTGCATGGCCCTCTCACCCCCCAACCCTGATGTGCATGGTCCCCTCACCCCCAAACCTGATGTGCATGGTTTCACCCCCCAATCCTGATGTGCATGATCCCCTCACTCCCAATTCTGTTATGCATGGTCCCCCTCACCCCCCAATCCAGATATATATGGTACCCTCACCCCCAATCCTGATATGCATGGTCCCCTCACCCCCCAATCCTGATATGCATGGTCCCCTCACCCCCAATCCTGGTATGCATGGTCCCTTCACCCCCCAATCCTGGTATGCATGGTCCCCTCACCCCTCAATCCTGATGTGCATGGTCCCCTCACCCCACCAATCCTGATGTGCATGGTCCCCTCACCCCTATCCTGATATGCATGGTACCCTCACCCCCAATCCTGATATGCATGGTCCCTCACCCACCAATCCTGATATGCATGGTCCCCTCACCCCCAATCCTGGTATGCATGGTCCCCTCACCCCCAATCCTGGTATGCATGGTCCCCTCACCCCCCAATCCTGGTATGCATGGTCCCCTCACCCCTCAATCTTGTTGTGCATGGTCCCTCACCCCTCCAATCCTGATGTGCATGGTCCCCTCACCCCCCCAATCCTGATGTGCATGGTCCCCTCACCCCCTATCCTGGTATGCATGGTCCTCTCACCCCTATCCTGGTGTAAATGGTTCCCTCACCCCCCAATCCTGATGTGCAAGGTCCCCTCACCCCCAATTCTGGTATGAATGGTCCCCTCAACCCCTAATCCTGGTATGAATGGTCCCCTCATCACCCAATCCTGATGTGCATGGTCCGCTCACCCCCCAATCCTGATGTGCATGGTCTGCTCACCCCCCAATCCTGATGTGCATGGTCCTCTCACCCCCAATCCTGATGTGCATGGTCCCCTCACCCCCCAATCCTGATGTGCATGGTCCTCTCACCCCCCAATCCTGATGTGCATGGTCCTCTCACCCCCCAACTCTGATATGCATGGTCCGCTCACCCCCAATCCTGATGTGCATGGTCCCCTCATCCCCAATCCTGATGTGCATGGCCCCCTCACCCCACCAATCCTGATATGCATGGTCCCCTCTCCCCCCCAATTCTGGTATGCATGGTCCCCTCACCACTCTATCCTGATGTGCATGGTCCCCTCACCCCCCAACCCTGATGTGCAAGGTCCGCTCACCCCCCAATCCTCATGTGCATGGTCCCCTCACCCCCAATCCTGATGTGCATGGTCCCCTCACCCCACAACCCTGATGTGCATGGTCCGCTCACCCCCAATCCTGATGTGCATGGTCCCCTCATCCCCAATCCTGATGTGCATGGCCCCCTCACCCCCAACCCTGATGTGCATGGCCCTCTCACCCCCCAACCCTGATGTGAATGGTCCCCTCACCCCCCAATCCTGATGTGCATGGTTTCACCCCCAATCCTGATGTGCATGATCCCCTCACTCCCAATTCTGTTATGCATGGTCCCCCTCACCCCCCAATCCAGATATGCATGGTACCCTCACCCCCAATCCTGATATGCATGGTCCCCTCACCCCCCAATCCTGATATGCATGATCCCCTCACCCCCAATCTTGGTATGCATGGTCCCCTCACCCCCCAATCCTGGTGTGCATGGTCCCCTCACCCCCCAATCCTGATGTGCATGGTCCCCTGGCAAGCATTTTTAAAGGTATATGGTCTCCCATGCTGGTATGTGCTGCCCCCCTCTATCCTGGTATGCATGGCACCCCTCATCCCTATCCTGGTATGCATGGTACCCCTCATCCGTATGCTGGTATATATGGTCCCCTCACCCCACCCAAATCTGGTATGCATGGCACCCCATTCCTCATCCTGCTATGCATGGACCCTCATCACCCAAACCTGGTATGCATGGTACCCCCTCATCCCTATCCTGGTATGCATGGTACCTGCTCATCCATATCCTGGTATTCATGGTTTCCTCACCCCCCAATCCTGATGTACATGGTCCCCTCACCCCCCCAATCCTGATGTGCATGGTCGCCTCACCCCCTATCCTGGTATGCATGGTCCTCTCACCCCCTATTCTGGTGTGCATGGTCCTCTCACCCCCCTATCCTGATGTGCATGGTTCCCTCACCCCCAATTCTGGTATGAATCGTCCCCTCACCCCCCAATCCAGGTATGAATGGTCCCCTCATCGCCCAATCCTGATGTGTATGGTCCGCTCACCCCCCAATCCTGATGTGCATGGTCTGCTCACCCCCCAATCCTGATGTGCATGGTCCGCTCACCCCCAATCCTGATGTGCATGATCCTCTAACCGCCAACCCTGATGTGCATGGTCCGCTCACCCCCAATCCTGATGTGCATGGTCCCCTCATCCCCAATCCTGATGTGCATGGTCCGCTCAACCCCGTAACCCTGATGTGCATGGTCCGCTCACCCCCAATCCTGATGTGCATGGTCCCTTCACCCCCCAATCCTGATGTGCATGGTCCCCTCACCCACCCAATCCTGATGTGCATGGTCCTCTTACCCCTAACCCTGATGTGCATGGTCCTCTCACCCCCCAACCCTGATGTGCATGGTCCGCTCACCCCAATCCTGATGTGCATGGTCCCCTCATCCCCAACCTGATGTGCATGGTCCCCTCACCCCCCCAATCCTGGTATGCATGATCCCCTCACCACTCTATCCTGATGTGCATGGTTCCCTCACCCCCCCCACCCTGATGTGCATGGTCCGCTCACCCCCCAATCCTGATGTGCATGGTCCCCTCACCCCCAACCCTGATGTGCATGGTCCTCTCACCCCCCAATCCTGATGTGCGTGGTCCCCTCACCCCCAATCCTGATGTGCATAGCCCCCTCACCCCCCAACCCTGATGTGCATGGTCCTCTCACCCCCAATCCTGATGTGCATGGTCCCCTCACCCCTCTGTTAGGGTTCGAGTTCACGCTCCTGCACAAGGGGAGTCTCGAACCAGTGCCGCTGCGGTCTCCCATTCATCTCCGGCCGCAGTGGAGCCTGCTCAGCAGAGACGTCGTTCCAGGCGTCTTGCCCACTCCACTACTGGGCAGTGACTTGCTGCTGCCTTTCCTGGATCTGCTATTGTGGCCAGTTCTGGAGCAGACGTCTTTGGGATAAAGTCCTGCATTTTCCCTTCTGAGCGTGCCCAGAGTGAGATCTCTCATTGGAGATCAGGGGTCACATGCTCAGGTATTGCAGCAGCTCCTATTGGCCCGCCAGGAAGGCCCTGTTACTACTAGTCTTCTGAACAGGTTCTCATTGGTCCTTGTTCCTGGAAGGTCCTGTAGCTGTTGCTATAAAAGGGTAGCATGGCTGGGCCGCCATGCGCTAATATCAACCATTGTATGCTATGCACCAGTGTGGTCATGCGTGTGTGTGGTTAGGGACCCGGCTGAAATAAGCCACTAGAATACCGACTTAATCGGTGAGGAGTTTAGTGTGCTAGCTGGTCAGGGTCGGTGTCCTAGATGCCCTAGATTACCGGCATAACCGGTGAGGAGTTTGATTGCCGTATTCAGGGTCTGGCGTTCAGACGCCATAGATTGCGGGTGACTCCCGCGAGGACATTAGCGCATGACCACGTATTATGCTCGCTTAGCAATTAACCGTGTGCCTGAGAGCCTGACAGGACACGGTGTTTGTTCTCAGCGGCTCTGTGACGTAACAGGGTTCGCTCTCGACGCTAGACAGCGCCCTAGCGTTTTACTTTGCGGCTCACTGAAGCTAAGTGAGTTCGCACATATCGCCATATAGCAATGTGGCATCCCGTTAGCGGCTCTGTGAATTAACAGAGTCTGCACTTACTGCCACAACGCGCTACGGCGTTTATTTTAGCGACTCTGCGGGATAACAGAGTTCGCTACTTTCGTCATCTTACTAGCAGCAGGCTTTGCTTGCACGGTGGACCCCGGGCTGCGAACGCACCTCTCCACTTTATATATTTGGTGCGTTCCGCAGACCCTAACACCCTCAATCCTGATATGCATGGTCCCCTCACCCCTCTATCCTGATGTGCATGGTCCCCTCAACCCCCAATCCTGATGTGCATGGTCCCCTCATCCACAATCCTGATGTGCATGGTCCCCTCATCCCCCCAATCCTGATATGCATGGTCCTCTCACCCCCCAACCCTGATGTGCATGGTCCCCTCACCCCTCAATCCTGATATGCATGGTCCCCTCACCCCTCTATCCTGATATGCCTGGTCCCCTCACCACCCAATCCTGATGTGCATGGTCCCTTCACCCACAATCCTGATGTGCATGGTCCCCTCACTCCCCAATCCTGATATGCATAGTCCTCTCACCCCCAACCCTGATGTGCATGTTCCACTCAACCCCCAATCCTGATGTGCATGGTCCCCTCACCCACAATCTTGATGTGCATGGTCCCCTCATCCCCCCCAATCCTGATATGCATGGTCCTCTCACCCCCCAATCCTGATGTGCATGGTCCCCTCATCCCCAATCCTGATGTGCATGGCCCCTTTACCCCCAATCCTGGTATGCATGGTCCCCTCACCACTCTATCCTGATGTGCATGGTCCCCTCACCCCCAACCCTGATGTGCATGGTCCGCTCACCCCCCAATCCTGATGTGCATGGTCCCTCACACCCCAATCCTGATGTGCATGGTCTCACCCCCAATCCTGATGTGCATAGCCCCCTCACCCCCCAATCCTGATATGCATGGTCCCCTCACCCCCCAATCCTGGTATGCATGGTCCCCTCACCCCACAATCCTGATATGCATGGTCCCCTCACCCCCCAATCCTGGTATGCATGGTCCCCTCACCCCCAATCCTGATTTGCATGGTCCCCTCCCCCCCAATCCTGATGTGCATGGTCCCCTCACCCCCTATCCTGGTATGCATGGTCCTCTCACCCCCTATCCTGGTGTGCATAGTCCCCTCACCCCCCAATCCTAATGTGCATGGTCCCCTGGCAAGCATTTTTAAAAGTATATGGTCTCCTATGCTGGTATGTGCTGCCCCCCTCCTTTATTGCTATGCATGGCACCGCTCATCCCTATCCTGGAATGCATGGTACCCCTCATCCCTATGCTGGTATGTATGGTCCCCTCACCCCCACCCAAATCTGGTATGCATGCCACCCCATTCCTCATCCTGGTATGCATGGACCCCTCATCACCCAATCCTGGTATGCATGGTACCCCCTCATTCCTATCTTGGTATGCATTGTACCTGCTCATCCATATCCAGGTATTCATGGTTCCCTCACCCCCCAATCCCGGTATGCATGGTCCCCTCACCCCCCACTCCTGGTATGTATGGTCCCCTCACCCCCCAATCCTGATGTGCATGGTCCCCTCACCCCCTTTCCTGGTATGCATGGTCCTCTCACCCCCTATCCTGGTGTGCATGGTCCCTTCACCCCCCAATCCTGATGTGCATGGTCCCCTGGCAAGCATTTTTAAAGGTATGTGGTCTCCCATGCTGGTATGTGCTGCCCCCCTCCTCTCCTGGTATGCATGGCACCCCTCATCCCTACCCTGGTATGCATGGTACCCCTCATCCCTATGCTGGTATGTATGGTCCCCTCATCCCCACCCAAATCTGGTATGCATGGCACCCCATTCCTCATCCTGGTATGCATGGACCCCTCATCACCCAATCCTGGTATGCATGGTTCCCCCTCATCCCTATCCTGGTATGCATGGTACCTGCTCATCCATATCCTGGTATTCATGGTTTCCTCACCCCCCAATCCTGATGTGCATGGTCCCCTCACCCCCCCAATCCTGATGTGTATGGTCCACTCACCCCCTATCCTGGTGTGCATGGTCCCCTCACCCCCAATCCTGATGTGCATGGTCCGCTCACCCCCCAATCCTGATGTGCATGGTCCACTCACCCCCCAATCCTGATTATTATTATTAATATTTATTTCTATAGCACCATTGATTCCATGGTGCTGTACATGAGAAGGGGTTACATACAAATTACAGGTATCACTTACAGTAAACAAACTAACAATGACAGACTGATACAGAGGGGAGAGGACCCTGCCCTTTCGGGCTTACATTCTACAGGATTGTGAGGCAGGAGACAGTAGGTCGGGGGGTTGCAGCAGTTCCGGTGTTGGTTGAGGCAATAACTCCGGTAGTGGTGAGGAGGCAGCAGGGTCATTGCAGGCTGTAGGCTTTCCTGAAGAGATGGGTTTTCAGGTTCCGTCTGAAGGATCTGAATGAGTTTGATAGTCGGATGTGTTGGGGCAAAGAATTCCAGAGGATGGGGGATATTCGGGAGAAGTCTTGGAGGCGGTTGGGTGAGGAGCGAATAAGTGTGGAGGAGAGAAGGATGTCTTGGGAGGATCAGAGATTACGTGAGGGAAGATATCGGGAGATTAGTTCAGAGATATATGGAGGAGACAGATTATAGATGGCCTTGTAGGTCAGTATTAGTAATTTGAACTGGATACGCTGAGGGAATGGGAGCCAGTGAAGAGATTTGCAGAGGGGAGAAGCGGAGGAGTAGCGAGGAGAGAGGTGAATTAGTCGTGCAGCAGAGTTAAGGATGGACTGGAGAGGTGCGAGGTGTTAGCAGGGAGGCCAGAGAAAAGGGTGTTGCAGTAGTCGAGGCAGGAGATGATGAGGGCGTGCACAATCATTTTAGTAGATTGAGGGTTGAGGAAAGGACGGATTCTTGAAATATTTTTGAGCTGAAGGCGACAGGAGGTAGAAAGAGCTTGGATGTGCGGTTTGAAGGACAGGGCAGAGTCAAGGGTTACTCCGAGGCAGCGGACTTCTGGTACGGGGGAAAGCGTGATGTCGTTAATTGTGGTAGATAGGTCAGGTAAGGAAGATCTGTGGGATGGGGGAAAGATTATGAGTTCAGCTTTGTCCACATTGAGTTTGAGGAAGCGGGAGGAGAAGAAGGAGGATATGGCTGATAGACACTCCGGGATTCTGGATAGCAGAGAAGTGATGTCTGGGCCAGAGAGGTAGATCTGAGTGTCATCAGCGTAAAGGTGGTACTGGAATCCGTGGGACTTTATGAGTTGCCCCAGGCCAAGTGTATAGATTGAGAAGAGTAGGGGTCCTAGAACAGAGCCTTGGGGAACTCCAACAGAGAGAGGGTGGGACGAGGAGGTAGTGTGGGAGTGGGAGACGCTGAATGTGCGGTTGGAAAGGTATGAGGAGATCCAAGATAGGGCGAGGTCTTTGACGCCAAAGGAGGAAAGAATCTGTAGTAGAAGGCAGTGGTCAACTGTGTCAAAAGCAGAGGACAGGTCAAGAAGCAGGAGTATAGAGTATTGTCCGTTTGCTTTGGCTGTAAGTAGGTCATTAGTAATTTTGGTCAGGGCTGTCTCAGTGGAGTGATGGGGCGGAAACCAGATTGTAGAGTGTCAAAGAGCAAGTTAGAAGAGAAGTGGTAGGAAAGCTCAGCGTGGACATGCAGCTCCAGGAGTTTGGAAGCGAATGGGAGCAGCGATATTGGGCGATAGCTGGACATAGCGGTTGGGTCGAGGGTTGGCTTTTTAAGGATAGGCGTGATTGTGGCATGCTTGAAAGCAGAAGGGAAGGTACCGGAAGTTAGTGATAGGTTGAAGAGGTGGGTTAGGGATGGAATAATAGTGGTGGTGAGGTTGGGGAGGAGGTGGGTTGGGATGGGGTCAAGTGCACAGGTTGTGAGGTGCGATTTGGAAAGAAGACAATTAAGCTCCCCTTCAGTTATATTGGAGAGGGAGGTTATGGGGTTAGGGCATTGGTCTGGTATACAAAGTGGTTGAGGTGGTTGAACAATGAAGACTTGCCTTGTTTGGTCGATCTTATTTTTGAAGTGTGTGGCAAAGTCCTCAGCAGAGATGAGGGAGGTAGGAGGGGGCAGTGGTGGGCGGAGGAGGGAGTTAAAAGTTTTGAATAACTGTTTGGGGTTGTAGGATAGGGAAGATACGAGGGTTGTGAAGTAGGCCTGTTTAGCAGAGGTGAGGGCAGATTTGAAAGAGAGTGTTGCTTGTTTGAATGCAGTGAAGTCATCTTGCGAATTTGTTTTTTTCCAGCGCCGCTCTGTAATCCTGGACACTTGCCGGAGCTTTTTAGTGGTGTTATTGTGCCAGGGTTGTCTGTTGGTACGTCGCACTCTGCCATGAACGAGAGGGGCGACCGTGTCAATAGCCAATGTGAGAGTGGCATTGTAGAAAGCAGTGGCACTGTCTGTATCGTGGAGTGAGGATATTGATGCCAGTGAAAGAATAGAGTCAGAGAGTGTGTGGATGTCTAGGTGTGCAAGGTGTCTGCGGGGGTGCACGTGTTGCTGGACATGGGTGACAGGAGAGGAGGACAGGGATGAGAAAGTGAGTAGATGGTGGTCGGATAGAGGGAGAGGGGAGGTGGTGAAGTTAGATAGAGAGCAGAGGCGGGTGAAGACCAAGTCTAATGTATGACCATCCGTGTGGGTGGCTGAGGAGGACCACTGAGTAAGTCCAAAGGATGAAGTAAGGGACAGAAGTTTGGAGGCTGCTGACTGAAGGGTATCAGTGGGGATGTTGAAGTCACCCATGATGATGGTGGGGATGTCAGTGGAGAGAAAGTGAAGAAGCCAGGTAGTGAATTGGTCGATGAAGGCAGTGGTCGGGCCTGGAGGTCGGTATATGACGGCCACTTGTAGGTTGGAGGGAGAGTAGATGCGGACAGAGTGGACTTCAAAGGAAGGGAGGATTAGGGAGGGAAGAGGTGGGATTGTGTTAAAGTTGCAGTTAGAGGAAAGGAGAACACCCACTCCTCCACCATGTCTGTTTCCAGGGCGAGGAGTGTGGGTGAATTGGAGGCCACCGTAACACAGCGCAGCAGGGGAGGCGGTGTCAGAGGGTGTCAGCCATGTTTCTGTGAGGGCGAGGAAAGCAAGATTGCGAGAGAGAAAGAGGTCATGAATCACATGAAGCTTATTGCAGATGGAGCGGGCATTCCAGAGTGCTCCAGAGAGAGGGAGCAGGGGGGTGGGTGTCAATGGCACAGGTTTTACGTTGGAAAGATTGCGGTAGTTCCTATTAGATAGGGAGCGGTAGGAAGGAGTACTAATGGTGGGTATGAACTGTGGAGGTCCAGGATTGGGAGATATGTCACCAGCAGTGAGGAGGAGCAGAGAAAGGGAGAGCAGGTGGGAGAAGGAGAGAGGGAAGCTTGTTTTGTGTTTTATTAGGACAGATTTGAGGTTGAGGAGCAGGTCAGCAGAGGAGGATAGGTGGGGAGGAAGGAGGTAAGGGGAGATGATTATTTGATTAGAGGGTGCTGGGGGTTGGGGATAGCGAAGGAGAGAGAGGATTAAAGGAGCAAACACTGTGAAGGCATATGTAAACATGGTGAAAGAGTAAAGGGTATGCCACACTAAACAATATCGCTAACGAGATCGCTAAAAAACGTCACTATTTAGCGATCCCGTTAGCGATATTGTTCAGTGCGGCAGCTTCCAGCGACGAGCTTCCTGCTGTGATCTCGCTCGTCGCTGGAATCGTTCCGGACCCTATTTCATCGCTGGCGCTCCCGCTGGGTAAGTATCTTATCGCTGTGTGGCACCTTTTCTTAGCGATTTAGCGGTACTTTTGTACCGCTAAAGTCGTTAAGAAGATCGCTAACGGCGATAGCGTCGTTAACTATATCGCTAAATGTGGCCGCATTTAGCGATATAGAAACGATCCCGCTAGCGATCTCATTAGTATGCAACGCTAACGAGATCGCTAGCGGGATTGCTTAGTGTGGCAGTACCTTAAGATGGGTAATTAGAAAAGCCAGGTACAAGTAATTAGAAGTGCTTACTCAGCAGACATACCCAAAAGAGACATAGTGTGGGGTCCTGACTCCTGCCGTGACTAACTGCCGTTGAAATAACTGCAGCTTCTCTGTACTTTTGCTGCAGTGGTACTTCTGCTGCAGTTGCGTGCCTGACCCCACACGCGTGCCCCCCTTAGACTGCTACTGAATATATAGGACTGAGTAGAGGATCAGGTGGGAGGAGTTATGGTAGCTGCTTTGGGATAAATTAGCAGCTGCCCAGCACACCAGGGGAGGATAGACAATCAAAGGCACAGGGCCTGGCTGCATCCATATGCTGGTAACACCTTGCACCTGATAGCATCTCTACTGGCCCCAGCATGGCTATACAGCAGTAAGTATTGAATACAATGCAACAAATTAATTTAGCAAACATTCAGCAGCCACATTTAAAGGAAAAGTTGAATAGTAGTCAGATCCCAGCAAGCAGAGGTTGTAGAGATTGTACCATTTAAAGGAAAAGTTGAATAGTAGTCAGATCCCAGCAAGCAGAGGTTGTAGAGATTGTACCATTTAAAGGAAAAGTTGAATAGTAGTCAGATCCCAGCAAGCAGAGGTTGTAGAGATTGTACCATTTAAAGGAAAAGTTGAATAGTAGTCAGATCCCAGCAAGCAGAGGTTGTAGAGATTGTACCATTTAAAGGAAAAGTTGAATAGTAGTCAGATCCCAGCAAGCAGAGGTTGTAGAGATTGTACCATTTAAAGGAAAAGTTGAATAGTAGTCAGATCCCAGCAAGCAGAGGTTGTAGAGATTGTACCATTTAAAGGAAAAGTTGAATAGTAGTCAGATCCCAGCAAGCAGAGGTTGTAGAGATTGTACCATTTAAAGGAAAAGTTGAATAGTAGTCAGATCCCAGCAAGCAGAGGTTGTAGAGATTGTACCATTTAAAGGAAAAGTTGAATAGTAGTCAGATCCCAGCAAGCAGAGGTTGTAGAGATTGTACCATTTAAAGGAAAAGTTGAATAGTAGTCAGATCCCAGCAAGCAGAGGTTGTAGAGATTGTACCATTTAAAGGAAAAGTTGAATAGTAGTCAGATCCCAGCAAGCAGAGGTTGTAGAGATTGTACCTGTGTGAGAAGAGGAGATGGATGTTAATTGTCAGCCGTTGAAATAACTGCAGCTTCTCTGTACTTTTGCTGCAGTGGTACTTCTGCTGCAGTTGCGTGCCTGACCCTGATGTGCATGGTCCGCTCACCCCCCAATCCTGATGTGCATGGTCCCCTCACCCCCCAATCCTGATGTGCATGGTCCCCTCACCCCCCCAACCCTGATGTGCATGGTCCGCTCATCCCCCAATCCTGATGTGCATGGCCTCCTCACCCCCAACCCTGATGTGCATGGTCCTCTCACCCACCAACCCTGATGTACATGGTCCCCTCACCCCCCAATCCTGATGTGCATGGTCCCCTCAACCCTCAATCCTGATATGCATGGTCCCCTCACCCCTCTATCCTGATGTGCATGGTCCCCTCACCCCCCAATCCTGATGTGCATGGTCCTCTCACCCCCAACCCTGATGTGCATGGTCCGATCACCCCCCAATCCTGATGTGCATGGTCCCTTCACCCACAATCCTGATGTGCATGGTCCCCTCACCCCTCCAATCCTGATATGCATGGTCCTCTCACCCCCCAACCCTAATGTGCATGGTCCACTCACCCCCCAATCCTGATGTGCATGGTCCCCTCACCCACAATCCTGATGTGCATGGTCCCCTCACCCCCCCCAATCCTGATATGCATGGTCCTCTCACCCCCAATCCTGATGTGCATGGTCCACTCATCTCCAATCCTGATGTGCATGGCCCCCTCACCCCCCCAATCCTGGTATGCATGGTCCCCTCACCCCCCAATCCTGGTATGCATGGTCCCCTTACCACTCTATCCTGATATGCATGGCCCCCTCACCTCCCAATCCTGGCATGCATGGTCCCCTCACCACTCTATCCTGATGTGCATGGTCCCCTCATTCCCCCAACCCTGATGTGCATGGTCCGCTCACCCCCCAATCCTGATGTGCATGGTCCGCTCACCCCCCAATCCTGATGTGCATGGTCCCCTCACCCCCCTATCCTGATATGCATGGCCCCCTCACCGCTATTAAACTGCACACATACCCCAAAAAAACAAACATTTATACTCACCTTTCATCCCTGTGCTCCAGCGCTGTTCCGTTCTGCTGGATGCCGGGGGAGGAGAGCGGCGCCGCAGTACGCGCATGCCCATTCCGCGCGGTCCGACGCCATATTGCTGAAGACACACTGTAAATGTGTCTTCAGCAAAATGGCGCCGGATAGCGCTATTGCGCATGCGCGATTCCGACGCACACTCCTGGTCTCCTGCCCCGGGAGAAGAGAAGCGCCGCGGCAACGCTCCTCTCGGTCAGGTAAGTATGTGAGTATGGAGCCGGAGATCGCGGTATGCATCCAGTACGCACACCGCGATCTCTGGCGCCATACAGAGAACTCACCGCTGGATGCCTCACTCTGTCTGGAGCCAGTCTGCGCAGGTGTGTCGCGCTTGCGCAGTCTATAAAGGCTTCAGACAGAGTGATGCTCCTAGCGTTATATTATAGATATCTATATACATATATGTGTACATGAGGTAACAGAAAAAAGAAAAGTATACGTAAGATTGTCAATAGAAAATGGTTACCAGGAGATCTGTAATCTAACTGTATGCTAGTCTAAAGGCATTAAAAGTCAGGGACTGGTTTAGCCTGGGTAAAGTATGGAAGATAACTCACCAAACAGATATGGAATCAATGGGTCTAGAAGAATAGAGATTCAATAGTTAGTATAATTGAAGATTCATAAACCCAATATCAAACGGACCAATCTCTCTATTGAGACCTCGTGGTGATAAAGTATCAAGTGTGTAAATCCAATATGTCTCTCTAGATTTGAGGAGTTTAACATGATTACCTCTGCGCCTGGGGCGTGGGACCTGTTCTAGGACCTGAAATTTGAGTTGTGACTAGTGTTGAGCATTCCGATACCGCAAGTATCGGGTATCGGCCGATATTCGCTGTATCGGAATTCCGATACTTAGTTCCGATATTTTTCCTATATCGTATACCGGAATCGGAAGTTCCCATAATTCTTTGAGAGGCACTGTGATTTTAGTCAGCCAATGAGGAATCCTGCGAAGTGTGGGCACATCCTGTAATGCTGCGGTCATGTTAACTAATGGCATGGCTGTGATTGGATGCTGAAATGATGTCAGAATGCAGAAAGGCGCCGCCACCATTTTAGCGTCACTGTGCTGTGAATTCAGTTAGGGACAGAACGCTGCTCTGCTGACTCTGAGGGACAGTTACAGATAGCGTTTTTGTGAATTGTTCTGTAGGCAGGCTATTTGAGAAACCGCTGTGTAAATCATCCTTTTTCCTTGCAGTGTTGTTTTCACAGCTCTGTGCAAGGTGTGTGTGTGAGTGCAGGTGACGCTGCAGTTTGCTCAGCATCCAACTCTGTTTGCAGTCATCTGCACGTGTCACTCACTGATTCTTTTTTTTTTTATTTGGTGGAATTGGTGCTGCTCCATTCAATTGAAATTAACAGTGATCTATTAGTGTGACGTGCTTCCATCCGTATCCAATACATTGGTTGCAAACACTATAGAAGTACACAAAGGGGCCTTTCACAGCTAGTGAACAGTTGTGTGCAGTGTTCACTGTAGTCTGAGGTTTTCATTTTTGGATTGCAGATCACGCTCCAGTTAGTTCTTCAACCACTGCTGGTTGTAGTCTGCTGAGCGTGTGTCACTGCCTCATCCTTGACATTTTTCTTTAATTGGTGCTGCTCCATTCTATTTCAAATAACTCAAATCTATTAGTGTGACGCGCTTCCATCCGTATCCAATACATTGGTTGCAAACACTATAGAAGTACACAAAGGGGCCTTTCACACCTAGTGAACAGTTGTGTGCAGTGTTCACTTGACATTTTTCTCTAATTGGTGCTGCTCCATTCTATTTCAAATAACTCAAATCTATTAGTGTGACGCGCTTCCATCCGTATCCAATACATTGGTTGCAAACACTATAGAAGTACACAAAGGGGCCTTTCACAGCTAGTGAACAGTTGTGTGCAGTGTTCACTGTAGTCTGTGAGGTTTTGATTTTTTGAGTGCAGATCACGCTCCAGTTAGTTCTTCAACCACTGCTGGTTGTAGTCTGCTGAGCGTGTGTCCCTGCCTCATCCTTGACATTTTTCTTTAATTGGTGCTGCTCCATTCTATTTAAAATAACTCAAATCTATTAGTGTGACGCGCTTCCATCCGTATCCAATACATTGGTTGCAAACACTATAGAAGTACACAAAGGGGCCTTTCACACCTAGTGAACAGTTGTGTGCAGTGTTCACTGTAGTCTGAGGTTTTCATTTTTGGAATGCAGATCACGCTCCAGTTAGTTCTTCAACCACTGCTGGTTGTAGTATGCTGAGCGTGTGTCATTGCTTCATCCTTGACATTTGTCTGTAATTGGTGCTGCTCCATTCTATTTCAAATAACTCAAATCTATTAGTGTGACGCGCTTCCATCCATATCCAATACATTGGTTGCAAACACTATAGAAGTACACAAAGGGGCCTTTCACACCTAGTGAACAGTTGTGTGCAGTGTTCACTGTAGTCTGAGGTTTTCATTTTTGAGTGCAGATCACGCTCCAGTTAGTTCTTCAACCACTGCTGGTTGTAGTCTGCTGAGCGTGTGTCCCTGTCTCATCCTTGACATTTTTCTCTAATTGGTGCTGCTCCATTCTATTTCAAATAACTCAAATCTATTAGTGTGACGCGCTTCCATCCGTATCCAATACATTGGTTGCAAACACTATAGAAGTACACAAAGGGGCCTTTCACACCTAGTGAACAGTTGTGTGCAGTGTTCACTGTAGTCTGAGGTTTTCATTTTTGGAGTGCAGATCACGCTCCAGTTAGTTCTTCAACCACTGCTGGTTGTAGTCTGCTGAGCGTGTGTCACTGCCTCATATTTACTTGTATGCTTTTATTTAAAAGCCAAGAACACTGAAGGATAACCTTCGCAATGCAGCTGTTGTCAAAGTTCAACCCACATTATGCACTTCCAACATTGCAGCATTTGAGGCATGATGTGAGTTGGATTTGTCAAAGTTATGGAGTGACAAGGTTCACCATCAGTACCCTATAGCATAAGTATGCTTTTGTGTTAGCATTTGTGTTAGACATGTGGATATCTGCAATAATATGTCACAATTATTTTGTTACAGATTTGTTACCAAGACTAATCATTTAATGGTTGTAAAGGTGACGTTTCACTTGTTTACAGCTTAGAAATAAGGGTGTAGCCTGATATCTATGTGTAGCACTAGCCACTTTAACATGTCATGTTTTTTTCAACATGTGTAGCTAGGTAGCAGTAATTTTTGCCGGACACACAGCAGGGGAACAGCAGGCGTTACTGAACCCCACAAACACATCAGCGATTGTTTTGATCTGTGCATCCAACACTTCTGAGCAGCAACTGGCGGTGTTGAAGCCCAGGGTCAAGGAGGGTGTAGGCAGAGGCCTAGTATGAGATGTTTGAACTTTAATTTGTAGTTAGCAGCATTAATTTTTGCCAGACACACAGCAGGGGAACAGCAGGCGTTACTGAACCCCACTAACACTATAGCTTGTGTATTGGTCTGTGGACACGACACTTCTGAGCAGCAACTGGCAGTGTTGTAGCCCAGGGAGTAGAGTTCAGGTGGTAGAAAGATGAACATAACAGGAGACATGGATAACGTTGCCAACCAGTTATTTAATCGGAAACCGGACAGGCAAATTCAGGCGAGATCCATTCCTTGTTCATTTTCAGAAAAGTAAGCCGTTCTACATTATCGGAGGATAGTCACATGCAACAGTCTGTTAGTACACCACCTGCAGCAGTAAAGACGTGCTCCGATAATACACTGGCAGCAGGGCAAGCCAGCACCTCCAATGCATACTGGCTAAGCTCTGGCCATGTATCCAGCTTAGAGACCCAAAACTTGAATGGGGAAGAGCCATCTGGGAGTACACTGAGAGGGCAAGACATGTAGTCTGTCACCATCTTACGGAAACGTTGCCTCCTGCTGACTGGAGCCGTCTCGGATGGTGTAGACATTGGTGGCGCTGCCACAAAACTTCGCCACATTTGGAACATACTGGTCTTGCCCTGTGCAGAGGCGCTGCTTGTGCTCCCTCTTGTTGCAGAGCTGTCTCCACTGCCTCGACGCACAGAGCTGCTTTGTAAAGCAGTAGCAGCAGCAGTGCTCTCGGCTGGAATGGAGAACATTATGGATTGCACCAGTGTGTCTTGGTACTCCCGCATTTTACGCTCCCGGTTCAACGGTGTGATGAGGCTTTGTAAGTTGTCCCGGTAGCGAGGATCTAGGAGGGTGTACACCCAATAATCAGACGTGGTGAGAATGTGGGCGATGCGGCGGTCGTTTCTCAGGCACTGCAGCATTAAATCAACCATGTGCTGCAGACTCCCAACTGGCCAAGAAACGCTGTCCCTGCAAGAGGCGTCATCTCTGCCTGCTCTGCATCACCCCACCCTCGCTCTACATACTGACTAGAGCGTTGTGTACCTCCCTCTGGAGCGATGTCTTCCTCCTCCATTGACTCCTCCTCATCCTCCTCACAAAGTGAGCCCTGCCCAGCCCTTTGTGAGGAACCACGTTGCGCTGACTGTCCAGAAGGTGATGGAATTTGTGACTCCTCATCCTCCACCTCTTCCAAAACCTCATCCCTTAGTGCTTGCAGTGTTTTTTGAAGCAGGCAGATAAGGGGGACAGTCAGGCTGACTAGTGCATCATCTGCACTCGCCATCCGCGTTGACTCATCAAACGAACGCAAAACGTGGCAGATGTCCTTCATAGAGTCCTTCGCCAGTCCTTACACTGGCTGCCCATTCATTATAGGATCCAATTCAAAGTACTGGTTCTCACCGACAAAGCTATCCACAGTGCAGCACCCCCCTACATCTCCTCCTCATTTCTATCTATCGGCCTAACCGACTGCTGTGCTCTGCAAACGACCTTCGACTAACCTCTGCACTAATCCGTACCTCCCACTCCCGACTCCAAGACTTCTCCCGCACTGCACCTATCCTCTGGAATGCTCTACCCCAAGAAATTAGGACTATCCGCAATTTGCATGGTTTCAGGCGCTCCCTCAAAACACATTTGTTCAGAGCGGCCTATCACATTCACTAATCAAAGTCATTCTATGTGTAAGTCTGTGTGTGTAGCCCATTCACTATCTCCATCCATCCCTCACTCCCTCAAAATGGCTGGACTATCATTGTAAATACACCATTGTATATAAACACCTGTACTTTGTATCTCCCCCACCTCATTGTAGATTGTAAGCTCTCACAAGCAGGGGCGGCTTATATTGCTTTAATTATTGTATTGTTAACGTTGTTACTTATGACTTGTGTTCTGAAACTGTTAAACTGTAAAGCGCTGCGGAATATGTTGGCGCTATATAAATAAAGATTATTATTATTATTATTATAGAGGCCCACTCAGTAGTGGTGAAGTGTGAACGGCGCAAATTGCGAGTTGATTGCGCCTGATGCAGCTGATACTCCATTACTGCTGCCTGCTGCTCACACAACCACTCCAACATATGTAACGTGGAATTCCACCTGGTGGGTAAGTCACATATGATGCGATGTTCAGGAAGGCGAAATCTGCGTTGCAGAGCTGCAATGCGCGATCTGGCCATGCTGGAACGTCGCAAGTGAGTGCACTATAGGCGGACCTTGTGCAGCAGTGCATCAAGATCCGGATAGTCCCTCAAAAACTCTGCACGACCAAGTTGAGCACATGTGCCAGACATGGTATGTGAGTGAGGTTGCCAAGGCCCAGAGCTGCCACCAGATTTCGGCCATTGTCACACACTACCAAGCCTGGCTGGAGATTCGCTGGCAAAAACCACACGTCACTCTCCTGCTTGATGGCATTCCAGAGCTCCTGCGCTGTGTGACTTCGATTCCCCATGGAAATTAATTTCAGGACGGCCCGTTGACGTTTGGCCACGGCTGTGCTCATATCGGTCGCAACAGGTAAGCGTTCACGGGTCCATGTGGAGGTAGACCGTGACGGCTCCTGCAGCGATGATTCTGAGGAACTGGAGTAGGAGGAGGAGTCAATGTGTACAGACTTGATTCCTGCAATCCTTGGAGTTGGCAGAACACGTACAGCGCCAGTCGCAAGATCAGTACCCGGCTCCACAACATTGACCCAATGGGCAGTGAGGGAAAGGTATCGTCCCTGGCCATGGGTACTGGTCTACGCATCGGTGGTCAGGTGGACCTTGCTACTGACGGCGTTTAGTAGCGCATGTTTAATTTTTCCCTCAACATGCTTTTGCAGACCAGGGTCGGCTTGCCTGCTGAAATGAAATCGGCTTGGCACATTGTATGGTGGGACTGCCAATGATATTAAGTTACGGAAACTGTCAGTCTCCACCAGCCTGAATGACAGCATTTCAAGGGACAGGAGTTTTGCAATGCCAGCATTCAGAGCCTGTGCTCGTGGATGGTTTGCCGAGTATGGCCGTCTTTTATCCAATGCCTGTGCTACCGATGGCTGTTTTGTGGCCTGGGAGTGTGAGGATGACAGGGAACTTGCTGCTGTGGGTGGAATAACACTTTGTCTCTGGACAACAGTGACCGAGGTTCTTCCATGGCGATCCTGTGAGGAAGCCGAACCAGCTGTGTGTGAGCTGGAGCAAGAGGCTCCAACACGACCTGAAGATGTAGGTGCTGCTGTAGGTTGGCCTACATCTCCAGTGTGTCTTTGTAACTCAACTACGTGCTTTGTCCGTACATGTTTCCACATATTAGTGGTATTGAGGTCACTGACACTTTTACCTCTTTTTACTTTTTGATTACACAGCTTGCATTTGACATAGCAAATATCATCTGCAAGTGTGTCAAAAAAGGACCACGCAGTGCAAGTCCTGGGAGCGCCCGTTTTGACTTTTGGAAGAGAACTGCTCTGAACGGGTGCCAAACTGGAGGCTACAGGCAACCGAGTCTGCAGCCTAACTCTCCCTCCTGTTTGTACCGTTGGGGCAATCTCTTCCTCAGAGCTGCTCCCACCACCTTCCAGTTCCTCACGCCATGTTGGGTCTTGGACCTCATCATCTCCACTACCCTCTTCCAACACCTGCTGCTGTTGGGTGGTCTGGCCAGCACCATGCTCAACAGAAACTGGCACCTGAGTCTCATCATCATCAGATACGTTCTGCGGTGTGCTGACCATCGGCACTGGCTCACCCGCCTCTTCAGATTCAGAGAGACACAGCTGTTGCGCATCACTGCATACTCCCTCTTCTTCACATTCCAGAATGCTGCTTGGCTGGGTCCCTGTTTGCAAGCCAACAGATTCTGAGTACAGAAGCAGAGACTCAGCTGGCTCCTGTACAGAACTCTCTGACTGGGCAATTTGGCAGGCGGTGAAGAGACAGATGGTTGCTCAACAGTGCTGTGGTCCTGAGATGAGGTGGAAGCAATTGAAGTCGATGCATTGGCTGCCATCCAACCAACAACGGCTTCAATTTGTTCTTCCCGCAGCAGGGGGGTACGCAGAGCTCCTACAAAAGTGCGCATAAAGGAACGCTCACGGGGAAAACTGGTGGATGCTGTGTCACTGGGGGCGGCAGCAGCCGCAGAATCCCCACGTCCTCTCCCTGCTGAAACTCCACGGCCACGACCACGTGCCTTGCTCTCTGCCTTCTTCATCTTGGTAGATTGATAAAGAAAGTCAGAAAAGTTATAAGGCCTAAGTGTGGTTATTCCGCAGAGACTGCAGTGAACACTGCACACAACTGTTCACTAGGTGTGAAAGGCCCCTTTGTGTACTTCTATAGTGTTTGCAACCAATGTATTGGATACGGATGGAAGCGCGTCACACTAATAGATTTGAGTTATTTGAAATAGAATGGAGCAGCACCAATTAGAGAAAAATGTCAAGGATGAGGCAGTGACACACGCTCAGCAGACTACAACCAGCAGTGGTTGAAGAACTAACTGGAGCGTGATCTGCACTCCAAAAATGAAAACCTCAGACTACAGTGAACACTGCACACAACTGTTCACTACCCAACGCGTCACAGCAGGAAGGCAGTCTGTGCGTCCAAACAAAGGCTCAAGCATACATGCACGTACCCTGTTTATAAAGCTATATATAAAAATTTATGTAGTAGTGACGCACACTTTATTGAGGTACAGTATTACATCGCCATTCACCATCTGTGGCTATGCAGTCTCATCTATATATACCTTATCTATCCGTTGTCATGCTTGCAAGTCGACAGTCAGGCATAAATAGCAATTTTCACTATGCACTATGCACTTTTTAAAGGTTATGTTTGTTAATAAAAATGATTATTGGCACATATTATGAGTATTACATGATGGAAATTGTATAATTTTTATAAACTGTTTAGTGACATTATTCAGCAAATGTAACATTTTATGAATGTCACAGATAACTTGTAATGCTGATGATGTTTTCAAGTCAGACATTCATTGTCTATACAGTACAATAAAAATAGTGTACATACTGTTACTTATCCATCATTAATGGATTCTGATATGTACTTGTATGCTTTTATTTACAACCGTATAGCAGATTCCATAACCAATTTATTTTGTAGTTTGCATTGCTGTTCAACATGTTAATGTATGCGTTTATGTTTGTCAATTCTTTATTTATCTAGATTTTTTTAACGAATCATCATCTTATGGTAGTAAAGGTTATCTTTCTCTTGTTTGGAGTATAGACATTTTTAATTGACACGTAACAAGGAAAATACTTGATCTAGTATTTAAACATCCTCCTTGACCCTGGGCTCCAACCCCGCCAGTTGTTGCCTGGAAGTGCTGTTAGCACAGTCAACACTTGCTCCTGTGTTACTGGGGTTCAGTAATGTCAGCTGTTCCCCTGCTGTGTGTACGGCAAACAGTCCTGCTGCCTCCACCCTGTTCTCTTCTCATCCCTGGGCTCCAACACCGCCAGTTGTTGCTCGGAAGTGCTGTTAGCACAGTCAACACTTGCTCCTGTGTTACTGGGGTTCAGTAATGTCAGCTGTTCCCCTGCTGTGTGTACGGCAAACAGTCCTGCTGCCTCCACCCTGTTCTCTTCTCATCCCTGGGCTTCAACACCGCCAGTTGTTGCTCGGAAGTACTTGGCACGGGTACTGACTCCTGCCCAGCCTGGTTACAGCACGACAGCTGTTTCCTGGCAGTGTCAACGTCAATTAGCCTCCAATAAGTTGTCCTGTCGTGTTGCATTCGGGTTAGCCGACTCTATGGTGCCTGCAGTTTAGGTGATTCTTATGTGTGCTGTGGGATATGTAAATAAAGGCTGTTTCAGTTGTGACAATAGGACAAGCACCCACTGTAGGACTGTGTGATTCGGTAACTGCGGACGTCTTGTGGCCTGTCAACTTACATTTTCATGGGTGCCTTATGGTACCCGTCCGGGTTCCAGTACCGTCAGCTGGTTCTCCGCAGTGCCTTTGGCCTAGGTGCCTCCATCTCAGTATCCGAGTTCCAGCAACGTCTGCTGGTCCTTGGTAGTGCTTTGGAGCACAGGTACCTCCTGCTTAGTAACCGTGTCCCAGTAACGTCAGCTGGTCCTCGGTTGTGCCATTGGCTCTTTTCCTTCTGCTGCCCCTCCGGGTTCCAGCACAGTCAGCTGGTCCTCGTTACTTGCATTGGCTCTTGTACCTTCTGCTACCCGTCCGGGTTCCAGTACCGTCAACTGGTTCTCCGCAGTGCCTTTGGCCTAGGTGCCTCCATCTCGGTATCCGAGTTCCAGCAACGTCTGCTGGTCCTTGGTAGTGCTTTGGAGCACAGGTACCTCCTGCTTAGTAACCGTGTCCCAGTAACGTCAGCTGGTCCTCGTTACTTCCATTGTCTCTTGTACCATCTGATACCCATCCGGGTTCCAGTAACGTCAGCTGGTTCTCGGAAGTTAGTCAGCCTTCTTGTACCTTCAGCTATATTTACAAATTGAAGATTTTTTAAATGTTTTTTGGGTAATCACTCTGGATCTCCAACAATGAAGACGACGACCCTGATGACCACCCCGAAGAAGATGACGACCACAAGGACGACGAGCATCAAGCCAACCAGCCTGAACACCATCACAAAGAAGAAATAAAAGATTACCCAGAAGAAGATCACCAACAGGACAAAGAAAGTTAAGACAAACTACAAGATACAGAAAAAGAGACAGAAGAACAATAAGCAGAAGATCAAAAAGCAGAAGAACATGAAGTATAAGACCAAAATGAAGAGCAAAATATATGCTCTAAATTGTAAGCAGAAGAAGACTAAGCAGTGTATGGGGGTGAGTCCGTTCCTCCTCGTGGTGCCCCTGGAAAATGCCTGCTACTGCAGGCTAAACTGAACACGGACAAATACTGTTGTAATTTAAATCTTTTGTGACAGCAAGAACGGAAGGATGAAAAATTCATACTTTTACAGATTACAAGTACAGGAATCTCTGTCACAAATAAGAATATGATGAAGTAGATGAAGAAGATGAAGAAGTAGAATATGAAGAAGAATAATAGTTTAATAAGAACAATATGAGTAATGTTAACAAAAAGATGAATAGCAAGAAGTTTAAGAAGAAGATAAAGAAGGTGAAGATGAAGAATAATTTGATGAAAAAGATGATGCTGCTGAAGATTATGAAGGAGAAAGTGTGGCAAAAGTTAAAAAGGTGAAGAGCATGGAAGTTGTGAAACATACATATTTGCCAAAATATAAAAAAGGTTAACAACATTGTCAATTTCTTCGTCAATCCGAACATCTTTAAAAAAAAAAATATTAATGCTATTCCATTTGATTGGGTTAAACATCTATGCCTTTAATGTCTATTCAACCTCACCCAATACATTCTACATTACTCTTTGTTGTTTTCCTTCATGTACAATTAACCAACAAGGCAAGAATGGGTTTTTTTTAATTCCGATATTTTGTTCCCATAGACTTACATTGGATTTCCGGTATCGGTATCGGGTATCGCCGATACTTTTTGGGTATCGGCGATACCCATTCCGATCCGATACTTATTGATATCGGAACGTATCGCTCAACTCTAGTTGTGACACTGAGTGTTTAAAATTATGGAAATGATCAGGGATTGGGAGCCATGTTTTACCGCATCTAATGGTCGACTTATGGCTCGCTATGCAGTCCTTCACATGTTGGGTGTTCTCCCCTACGTAGAGGAGACCACAGGGGCATTTAATCACATAAAATGACGAAATTGGACTCACAGGTAAACTAGCCGTTAATGGGGTATGATTTCCCCGTTCTGGGGTGTAGGACACTGTCTGATTTGATGACGTTAGAGCAAGCAGCGCAACCCAGACATGGGAAAGTGCCTTTGCGTTGAGTACTAAGTAGCCTTTGTGTTGAGGGAGGGCGTACACTGCCAATGTCAGCCCTTACCAAACGGTCCTTTATATTGGTGGGTCTTCTAGTGCTCATGAGAACCGGTGTTATGAATGTGCTAGAGATGGTTTCTGAGCAGAGGCTCCCTCTGGTGGTTACAGACAGTACTGAACCTTTCAGCGAGGAGTGGCAATCAGGGATCACGGACTGGTCTGATATAAGGGAGGTTCCCTCCAATGATGGTTGCTCAATTGTTCTTGTCTCAATTGTGGTTCCTGGTTCATTTAGAAGTTTGCTGGAGTCTTGCCTGCATCTCCTGCTTTCATATAAGATATTTTTGCTTTTCTTTTTGTGCTTGCTTTTTGCATTGTTTTCTGCACTTTTGTGGAGGTCAGCCAGGTCCCCTCCTGGGGCCTGAGCTCTTCACAGTTTATCTGCAGCCATTGTTATTTGCTCATTTGTTTTTCCTGTTTTTTCAGCGGCTGCAGCTTGGTTTTGTTCACACTGAGATCTAATTAAGCGGGTGGCGAGATCGTGTGATCTCAGTATTTTTGTAATCAGAATTGTTGGATTTTTGTAGGATTTTCTGGGTTGCAGAAAGTAATCTCTCCTTTCCTATTCTATTTAGTCAGTGTAACGCTGGTATTGTCTGTACTTTGTTTTCCAGCGTTACTCTGCATGTTTTTTGCATTAACCCTTTTGCTCCTTTCCCCCTAACCAGCTGGGATACTGTTGTCTGTTACCTATATGGATGCTGCTCAGTTCCCGGCACTGCTGCGTACCCGTACTTGCGTGAGTGGCTCCGCTGCTTTGCATGACCGCCCGCATGTGCGGTTCCTGACTTGCTGTGAAAGCCGTCCGTAGCTTGCAAAGTCCTCTGCAGTGGTGCATGACTTACTGCGTGGTTGGCAGCAGCCATTGTTGGGTTCCCTCTGTGTTGTGCTGTCTGGCTCTGCATAGGGGGCGCGGCCCACACTGTCCTGCTTTTATGTGGATTGGGTGTTTACTAGAATTACTGCTCCAGCCTATCGCTGTGAAGCAGCTCATATATAAAGTTCCCCAGCCCTAGTGGGCGTTGCCAGAGCTTCACATTGAATCCACACTGAATCCCTGAATCTAGCCGTATGTGGTTGTGTGTTCAGCTCCTGCTCTGAATTTGATCAGCTCTGGAGAGCTGATTCCCCGTTCTTCTTGTGTTTCCGCCTATGCTGGGGGCTGATTACCCAGATCGCCGTTCCTGGAGGCTGTATATCCAGGCCTGTTCCTGCTGTGTCTAATTACCTGAACCCCTGATCCTGGATCGCATCCTGTACCTGAATGTCTGAACTGTGTCTTGTGTTTCCGCCTATGCTGGGGGCTGATTACCCAGATCGCCGTTCCTGGAGGCTGTATATCCAGGCCTGTTCCTGCTGTGTCTAATTACCTGAACCCCTGATCTTGGATCGTATCCTGTACCTGACTGTCTGAACTGTGTCCTTTGTGTTATGTTCCTGAAATCCTGCTGTGTCCAGAACCCTGAGACCCAATCCGTGTTCCTGATGTTCTTGTCCGTGTTCCTGACTCCCTGTGATCCAATCCATGTTCCTGTCTGTGTTCCTGACTCCCTGAGATCCAATCCGTGTCCCGGTTGTTCCTGTGCAGTCTAACTCTGTTTCAGCCATCAGCTCCTGATTCCAGTTACCTGCCTGTTACCTGTCGGTTTGCCTGTCTGCCATCCGTCTGCAGTTCCATCCAGAGGCTCGGACGTCATCTGCAGAGATCCCCGGCTCTTGCCTGCTCACCTAGGAGCGATCATCTGCCATCCGACTGCAGCTCCATCCGGAAGTTCGGACATCATCTGCAGAGATCCCCGGCTCTTGCCTGCTCACCTGGGAGCGATCATCTGCCATCCGACTGCAGCCTACCTGGAGGCTCCACCATATCAGGTCGTATATACCTGCCTGTCCCAGAGACTGCCTTGGTCACTTGCCGTGACAACCTGCCTGTCCCAGAGACTGCCCTGGTCACTAGCCGTGACAACCTGCCTGTCCCAGAGACTGCCCTGGTCACTAGCCGTGACAACCTGCCTGTCCCAGAGACTGCCTGGTCACTAGCCGTGACAACCTGCCTGTCCCAGAGACTGCCCTGGTCACTAGCCGTGACAACCTGCCTGTCCTAGAGACTGCCTGGTCACTTGCCGTGACAACCTGCCTGTCCCAGAGACTGCCCTGGTCACTAGCCGTGACAACCTGCCTGTCCCAGAGACTGCCTTGGTCACTTGCCGTGACAACCTGCCTGTCCCAGAGACTGCCCTGGTCACTAGCCGTGACAACCTGCCTGTCCCAGAGACTGCCCTGGTCACTAGCCGTGACAACCTGCCTGTCCCCGAGACTGCCTTGGTCACTTGCCGTGACAACCTGCCTGTCCCAGAGACTGCCCTGGTCACTAGCCGTGACAACCTGCCTGTCCCAGAGACTGCCTGGTCACTTGCCGTGACAACCTGCCTGTCCCAGAGACTGCCTTGGTCACTTGCCGTGACAACCTGCCTGTCCTGCGGTTCCTCCTTGGTCTACCCTGTGATGACGTCTGTCCTGGTCGGTGTCTGATGTTCTCCTGCTGAGCCTGTGCTACGCCTGAGGCCTGAGAGAGAGGCCGTCCTAGTATGCCCGTGCCAGATGACCCTGGACTCATCAACCCGTGATGACCCCGCCATCGTCTGACGTTCGTCCTGGGCCGGTGTCTGATGTTCTCCTGCTGAGCCTGTGCTACGCCCGAGGCCTGAGAGTGAGGCCATACTAGTATGCCCGTGCCAGATGATCCTGGACTTCATCAACCCGTGATGACCCCGCCATCGCTGAAGTCTGTCTGAGGTCGGTGTCTGATGTTCTCCTGCTGAGCCTGTGCTACGCTAAGGCCTGAGAGAGAGGCCGTCCAAGTATGCCTGTGCCAGATAACCCTGGACTGCATCTACCCGTGATGTCCTCCAGCACTCGTCTGTGATCCTGAGTTGTGTACCCTTCTCTGATGTGCGGAATCGGGAGCCCGGTCTTATGTTCTGTTTATGTACTTTGTTTCTTTAAAAGTAAACTTTATGTTTCTTCTTACCTGAAGTTGTGCGGTGTGTCTAGTCCGGCAGGTCGCCACCTTGCCCACATGCTCAGCTGCCACGGATCCCGGTCGCTGCCTTCCCTAGTCCGGGCAGGCCCGGGTCTCCCTCCGTGGTCCAGTGGGTCCACATTCTCTTACCATCTGGGACCCATGCCTCACGTCGTCGTGGACTGCGCGTGGGAGCATTGGCTAGCTAGGCAAGCTATGCCATGTCCCGACGCCCCACAGCCGTGGGAAGCGCCACAGTCAGCTTGTGCCCCAGCGTTTGCTCAATCTATTTTCTGCCTATGTTTGTGTTTTCATCTTGTCTAACCGCCATTATATGTTTGGGGGCTTCCTATTTTCTTTGGGGATCTGCTCCGGGGCAGATAGCTTTCATCTTTCTGCCTTTAGGTGTAGTTATCTGTCAGGCTGTGACGAGGCGTCTAGGATCAACGTAGGAACGCTCCACGGCTACCTCTAGTTGTGTCGTTAGTTTAGGAATCTGCAACCCATCAGTTACCAACATCTCAGGTGTTCTGCTGCCCTGCTGTTGTTCCTGTCCTCCTCAGCTACCGAAACACAACAAACCGGGTTTTGAAAAGATGGAACATTCAGATAAGCGTGAGTCAAAAGGGGCCAGTGTTTCTTGATGGCAGAATAAATTTTAGGCATAAAAGGATGGTGCGTGTGAACAAATGGTATTCTCTCTAGAGGTCGGCGGGAAGGAGGAGGGGATTGTTGGGTCAATGATTTGGCTAATTCTTCATCCAGGAGCTTCATTGGATAATTTCTATCTCTGAATTTATTCGCCATAGTGTTGAGTCTGTCTAGGCGTAGTGTTTGATCAGTGACAATACGAGTTACCCGCTTAAATTGTGACCGTGGTAGGCCATCTTTAGTTTTCTGGGATGACAGCTAGAGTAATGCAACAAACTGTTGCAATCGGTTGGCTTGGAAAATAGATCGGTTGTAAGATGTCCATTGGAATCCTTTAACACCAAAGTATCCAGAAAAGGGATTTGTGACGTATTGTGGTGTATAGTAAATTGAAGTTCAGCGGAAACTGAATTAAGGTGCTCAAAGAATGATTGTAAGGTGGTGGAAGTACCTGTCCGATAAGGAAAATATCGTCTAAATAGCGGGAGTAGTGCATGGCATGTTGTATGAATAGATCATTATTGTAAACATGCTCTATTCAAAAAGATTCATGTACCATTGGCGTAGGCCGGAGCTACATTTGAGCCCATCGCGGTCCCCCACGGGTTTTTATGAAATAAGTGTCTTCATAAAGAAAAAAAGTTCTCATGGAGGCAAGTTTTAGTAGATCCAGGCCACAGATGGATAGAATTGGGAGACATGTCAGAGTTTTCAAGTAATAGTTGAGTAGCCCTGATGCCCTCTCAGTGTTATAGAAGTATATAAACTGTTAACATCGAGTGTACCAGGATGCTATGGGCTGGTGCAGGACTTATTTGATTAATGATATTCAAAAAGTGGCCTTAAACCAGTAAAAAGGATCTAGTTCCTTTAACCAGGGGGGTGAGAATTTTCTCCAAGAAAATGGAAAGTGGTGAGAGGATTGAATCCGTGGAGGCCACAATGGGCCTTCTGGGGGGATTATTGAGATTTTTGTGGATTTTTGGTTAAAATGTAAAATACCGGCGTGATGGGATGGAGGTTCTGTAGAAAAGTGGCCATTTTTTTTATCAATGGTGTTGTTACCCAGATAACATAATGATGTTCTGGATTTTTTGTTGATTTAGAAGTCGGGTCTCCATGGATTATTCTGTAAGTATTGGTGTCAGATAATTGTTTAGAGACTTTGTTGCTATACTGAATTTGATCCATAACAACAGTCCGCTGGCTTTATGATAAAATCCTTGTTTAGACGGAGTGAAGTGAGAGCTTGTTTTTCTTCCAGAAGAAGTTAGCATGTGTGGGGAAAAAAACCCAATTTATGCTGTTGCGTAAGTGATTTGATCTCACGATCCACTAAAGAGATAAAAGTCTCGACTGGATGGTAGGTATGCGGAGGAGAGAATGAACTAGGGTTGCGAAGGCCAAGAGATAGAAAAGAAAGTTCCGGAGGAGGAGTCGTGACAACAGAAAGAAAATTCACTAATCATAGGTGAGAACCCCAAAATGGGGCTTCAACCGAACATTGCGATAAAATTGTTGCAAGTCTTTCTCCAATTGGGAGTCCTAACTGGGAGTGGGACAAAATGAGAGTTTTTTTTGTTAAAGCCGAAAGTTCCGCTGGGAAAGTGAATAGCTCGAAATGTTAATTACCAGGTTTGGTGGCTTACCTGGGAGCGTGTGTAATTTTTGTTGCGTGATCGTCTGATAGGTATGTGCCTTGGTGACCCCCCCCTGCGGCCTTTGGCTAAAAAACGGGTTCTGTGTGATCCTGCTGATGAGTCGCTGCCCGAGCTGAAAGATCCATTTTGTCTCCGGTAGGGACTCGTTGCCAGGTTCCTGATCCAACAGAGTCGCTCCATTTGTAAACTTGGTTACTCGAGTAATCTTCGTGTCACGCTGAAATTCAGTCTCTTCCTATCTTGGAGAATTTTTGATGTCCCGCAATGATTTTAATCATCTTACTCTTCAAAGAAGTCCATTCAGTGGATGAGAGAGTGCTAGTAAGTTGGGTTTCAATAGCTTGAAACTTTTCTAGTTTTGGTAATCTCCTTCTGGAGATATTCGATCGTAAGAATAATGATATCTAATGAGCATTTATTTATATTTTCACAGAATTCCAGGTTTCTAAAAAAATGAAATACCGGAGAACAAAAAGTCAGAAAAACGTATCTCTAAAAAGGTATAAATTATTATTTTAC